>JNEV01001267.1:0-140792 GCA_000697495.1 Saksenaea oblongispora B3353
ATTTTTTTTTAAAAAAAAAAAAAAAAAAAAAAAAAAAAAAGAAACTGATTAGCGAATCATTCATATTCAAGAGGTGCGCAAGCAGCCTGGAAAGTGAAAAGCTTTGTTCTTCCATATTCTTTACGTGATAGCCATTGTTTCACGTAGATAAACGTTAAGTATGTACGAAACCTTTCGATAACATTTCCCATAATTGCAAATCCACTTGGCGGAGTTGAAAAGCTAAGCTTGACGCTAACAGACAATGTCAGTTGTCGCGTTGTGGGAGTTTGGACTGACGCATTTCACGAACCTGTCTAGAACTTTTATCATCGAGCGCAAAGATATTTTCGATGCATACGACTTCTATTTTTGTCAACTTGCGACTTCGGGATTGGCTCAGAGCGACATCGATTTTGAGAAAGACTGTATACAACATCCGGAGGAGAAAAAATCCTTGAAATGGTTGTACATAGGAGAAGAAAGATGAATTCTCACTTCTCTTTCCTTTAGAGAGCCAACATTGTGTAGAATGGTTAAAGCCAATTTTTTTTCGGTAAGTATCTTTTTTCATTGATTTTTGAAGCTTATTTCATTGTATCTTTTTAGATAGGGAATTACTACGCGCACAGAAAATTCTGGATCTCAAACGGTACTACTAAAATGACCCAAAATTTTCTGTGCGCAAACTGAAGATTTTCTGTGCGCGTAGTAATTCCCTTTTAGATATCCTTATGGGACAACTGTATGACATAGGCTTCAGAAAGATACAACTAATTGGCAAATCTCTACGGATTTTGCCTGATTGACATTTAGCCTACGTTCTGAAAAATGTCCTGTGTGATATGGATGCATGTCTTATTGTGATCCACCCACATGTATCACCGTATGTTATACGGCGAGATACTTAGATGGACAATGTTTCCTTTGAACAGTTTTTAACGATCTGCTTAGGTTTGTTGTCACTTGCACTTTTACTACAAGTTATTCATATATCGGAAAAGTTTATTTTAGACAATTCTATACTCAATTCCATTTAAGAACCGTGCGTCACCGATTAAGGGTAAGTTTCTCATGTCTCCAGTATTATTCTGACAATTCGTGTAGTGCACCATTGGGTCCCCACGAATCACGTGGAAAAAGGCGGGCTGATGATGGATACTGTGACTTTGGTCGTTTGGTGTCCGAAGGCAAATCCCCTTTTGCGGCCCGTAGAGCAACTGCGAAGAGCACGTTGGCTTTCTTCTGCATCATTCTCCTCTCCTGAGATTTGTTGTGGTGTTGTGCCAAACTACCACAGCTTGGCTCTATCACAGTCAGGCGTTTCCCTCTTTTTAGACGAACAAGATTTTAGTACATCACAATGTCAGAACATCAGCATACTGTTACCTTTGAGGACGTTGCTTCATCTTACGAAGATGATTCCGATGGGTTTAGAAACTACTATGCGCCACTCAGCCAATTTCAGGATACGCAACAAGTTTACTCCGAAACGCCCGAAGGTGCTGATCAACCATCTTACCCTTACAACAACCCCTTGCTGAGGCAGCGGACGACGGATCAGTTCAGCGGCCTGCCCATGCTGCACACAAACGAGGTTATTGATCAGTCCCGCTGGCATGATACCGAGAAGGTGGTCGAAACGTCTCCGAATGAACGCTATGTCCGTCTGAACACGCTTCTCGGAAAAGGAGCATACAAGATTGTTTATAAAGCGATCGACCGAGAAGAAGGGTATGAAGTTGCTTGGAACACAATGACGGTACGATGCATCAGAAAACAAAAAGAATGATCATAGCTTACGCCTATAATTTATAGTGCATGAAATCCTTCGAAAATAAGGACATGGAACATGAAATTGAAATTTTAAAGTCTGTGCGTCATCCCAATATTATTGCGTTTCATGATGCATGGTATCAGAAAAACGAATTTGTCTTTGTGACAGAGTTGATGACATCCGGAACGTTACGGGAGTACATCCGCAAATTGAGTTTGCCTAATATGAAGATCATCAAGCGCTGGTCACGCCAGATCTTAAAGGGCCTTGCCTATCTTCATCACTACAGCCCGCCTATCATTCATCGTGACATCAAATGCGATAATATTTTCATCAATGGTGCTCATGGTGAGGTCAAGATTGGCGATATGGGCACTGCTGAGATGAAGTTGGGTAAGAAGTATACTGTCATTGGCACGCCCGAGTTCATGGCACCCGAAATGTACGAAGAGCAAGGTTACAACGAAAAAGTCGATATATATGCGTTTGGTATGTGTCTTTTAGAAATGGCGACCGGAGAATATCCCTATGCAGAATGCAAAAATGCTGCTCAAGTGTACAAAAAAGTCTCGGCGGTAAAGTTCCCATCGTAACAACTTTTTTTTTATTGATACTCTTTCCTAGGGTGTAAAGCCCGCGTGTCTACAGAAAGTACAAAATCCAGAGGTGTTGAGTGTGATCGAAAACTGTTTGGGACCTGAAGAAGACAGGTACGTCGTATTGACATAACGGAAGATACTGACGCGCCCTAGGCTGCTGGCACGTGAAGTCCTCGAACACTCATTCCTGGCTGTGGAGCCAGAAGTGGTTATTCTGGCTACTGATCCTACACGTGTGTATCTGACACTACAGGTGGTATTTAAAGGAATGGATAAACTTTCTGTCAAGTTCGACTTCAATGTGGTATGTTGGCAGCGGGATGAGGATGTAGTTTTTTATATGGTTACATGTAGGAGGCAGATACAGCAGAGCAGGTAGTTCGGGAAATGGTAGGTGCAACAAGCCTTCTTTTTATTCGTAGGCCATTTATCCTGTACCATAGATTGATGAACAAGTGTTACCGGAACGGTACCAGCACCATATCACGAAGGAAATTAACCGCCTTTTGCGAGATATGGAGAAACCAAGTGAATCAGAACAAGCGGAGCAGGCAAGAAAATCGGTTTGGCGACGTGAAAGCGATATCCGGTCCGAACTGGATCGAACGCGTCAAGAGTTGGAGCGTGCCACAGAGCAAGCGCGAGAAATTGAAAACAAGCGGGAGGGTTATGAAACCCGCGCACGAACAGCGGAAAATCGCTATCGGGACGCCTTGCGAAATCTGAGGGAATTGCAAGAACGCGCTGAAGCACATGAAAGAACAGATGGCTTAAAAGTGGACACAAGCAAACATCAAGTCGAGGCTTCAGCAGTGAGCAGCGCAGAAGCGAAATCGGAGGAGACGATTTCACCAGCGGCACATGAAGCGCTGGTATCCCACATTTTGGAAGGTAAGGAGCGGCGTGGGTATCGATCACAACCTGACTCACACGGTGATACACAGAGTACTCTGATGATACCGATATCAGTGTTTTTGTAAAAGACTGTGCGTTGGCAGCTCATAGAAATGTTGACAAAGCTACAGAGTGGACAAAAAAGCTGAAAAGTCAAGATATCATGACTGTCGGTGACCTCCGAGACCTCCACGATGAAGACTGGGCCGGCATCGGTCTGACCGTGTTTGCGTTGCGTGCACTGAAGAACATGCTGAAGGGGAAAAAATTGGCGGGACAGACCATCAACACCATGAATGGTGGAGTGAGCAGTGGGCCCAATTCTTCTACTTCGGTACCAACATCCGTCCGACCCTCTCCCCCTCCCTAGAAAAAGAAAGAGCTAATTGCTGGTCTTTTCTTTCCTATATCGCCGCTTTATTTGTTATGTTTTGCTTTTTCCTTTCATAGATCCATTTCTTTTTCTCTTCAGGTTCTGCCAATTGTACATAGTCGGTTGAAAGAGATTGAATAAACATAGTTTGTGTTACCTTGAAGCAGGAGCCGGGTGACCTCCATGCCGATGGCACCGTTGCCATACGCCGCCAAAAGTGACCATATGGCAATGGCCGAGGATGCAGCGATCAAAGAAGCAAGGTCTGTGCTTTGTTTTTGCTCATTGTAGCAACTACTTTCAAATGGCCGAACGCACCGCCCAGTTTGATCACACTCATGTAAATAAAACATGTCCTTGTAAAATCTACAGCCGAAGGTGGGTACCACAACGCATATAGTTGGTAGTCACTGACGTGGCGCAAGTTGCCGGGTGAACACAAGCATGCTGTATTCTAGAATTTAAAGTTCCACTAAGCAGCTACAGCAGATAGCAATGGCAGCTTATACATCATTAGCCTTGTGGTGGACAGACCATATAAAGGAAATGTAAGGATGGGTTCTCTGTATGGCAATAACAATAACGTGTGGAAACAGTTGTTGTGATTTTTTTTTTTTTTTGCCGAACTAAGATATTCGGATTGACTCCGTTCAAATCTTAAAAATTTATGCCAACAAAATTTGGCGGATGTATAATTGCTGGTAGCTCCTTTTTCAGTACTCTTTCACAGGAAAGAAAGCATGACTTCTTGGAAGGTAGAAAATTGATCTCTCTTTACGTACCATTCAAGCTCTATTCTTTGCAAGCATATACTTTTATCATCAGAATTTCAACGATATATTCACGGTGTTGATTATTACGGACATGCAGCAGAAGAATCTGCAGTTACAGTCGAGTCTGTCGAAGACAACTTTGCGAGTTTAGTTAACGAATACACATCGGATACATCACGTCTGGAACATGCGTGTATAAAAACAATCAAAAACAGCGATCGGACGCCCGAAGTACTCGATTGCAACTTCCACGTCACTCTTGACAAGACGTTTGCTTTTGCTCGTGGTGCAGAAGCGTACAGCACTTTTCATAGACAGATAAATATCAGTGACAATAATGCTACTATCCAACGCCTCATCTGTTATATACCCTTTGCAGAGGTACGTAGACGTGGATGGAAGAAGCCCTACATTAATAAGGTTTTATGTAGGTGCGACTCTCTTCAAACTCCGTCAGGGCAAGCACCAGTTTCCGTGATGCAGTGAAGACAGCCTTGACAGCAGGTGACAACAATAAAAAATGCAGCGCATTACAAGATGTCTTTGGTCGATATGGATATTACTATCCATCAAAGGTAGTATTAGGTATGCGGATGGCAACGGGAAAAGGGTTGGATATTTGTTTACTGTTCCACAGGTATCCGACTTACTTGTGATCAAGAGAATTCGGTAATGGAGATTAGCAGTATCACAGACGAACATACCCCTCAAGATGTATCAAGTGATACTATGGCAGAGTACATCAAAAAAGCAAAGGCAGATAAAAAGCACTTTGAAATCGTAGGTACGTCAATACCTTTCCAGACACGGGATGACTGAAGTTCGTGCTAGGTGGCGATCAGAAAGCATTTTTTCTACAAAATTTCCAAGAATGGAAAGAAAATGCACGGTCAAAGCCGGAAATTATCCAACTGAATGGCATAAAACCGATGTACCATCTTCTCGACCAAGATACACGCAATCAAATTGAACATATTTACGAGGAGGCACTAAAGTCGAACGATTCACCAATCTCACAAAACAACCTTAATATTGTTGATAACGAGACATACAATGACTTTGAGGACATCACCAATACAGGAGAGAGCTTTATGCTAAGCGCGACAAATGTCATTCGCGATCCTGTGAAAAAAATTGAACACCTTCAAAGTTTGGCTAAGAGCGATCCAGCTGCACAGGCTGCCCTCGGAGATGCATATCATCTCGGAAAATATGTTAGTCGCGATGAAAAAAAAGCTATTGAGTGGTATCAAAAAGCAGCCGATCGAAACTATGCGTATGCACAAATGAAGCTTGGCTTTGCATACAAAGATGGCAAAGGTGTAGAGAAAAATCCTATCCAAGCGTTTGGATGGCTGAAAAAGGCAGCAGAACAGAATGATCCTGGTGCTCAAGCAGCGCTTGGAGATGCCTATAGAGCTGGTCTCGGAGTGAGCCAAGACGATACGGAATCGGTCGAATGGTACAAAAAGTCAGCTATGCAAAATCACGCGTATTCGCAACGAAGACTGGGGTTAGCATACAAAGATGGAAAAGGCGTGGAACAAGACCATATTGAGTCCTTTAAATGGTTTGAGAAAGCGTCCGAGAAAAACGACGTTCATGCACAGGCTTGCATTGCAGATGCGTATAGGGACGGGACTGGTGTCCGTCGCGATGCTGCAAAAGCATTCGAATGGTACAAGAAAGCAGCTGATCAAAACGACGTCCATTCGCTAGCAGCTCTTGGATTTGCCTATAGAGATGGTGACGGTGTGCAACGAAACTATGAAGAGTCGGTTAAATGGTTACAAAAGGCAGCGGACAGAGACCACGCCAACGCCCAAGCATCGCTGGGGGATGCATACAGAGAAGGAAAGGGTGTGGTGCAAGATGATGTGAAAGCGTTCGAATGGTACCAAAAGTCAGCTAGTCAGAACTATATCTACGCACAGAGGAGATTGGGATTTGCATACAGAGATGGAAAAGGTGTGAAACAGGACTATGTAAAATCATTCGAGTGGATGAAGAAAGCAGCAGATAAAAATGACGCCACTGCACAAGCTTCTATTGGCGATGCATACAGAAATGGACATGGCGTGGAACAAGATAGCTCTAGAGCTCTTGTGTGGTACCAAAAATCCGCTTACCAAAATTATGCCTACGCAAAAAGAAAGCTTGGGGATGCATACAAAGACGCAGACGGAGTAGATCAAAATTATGAGGAGTCATTTAAATGGTTTAAAGAAGCAGCTGAGCAGAATGATGAAAATGCGCTAGCTTGCATGGGTGATGCCTACAGAAGTGGAAATGGAGTGGAAAAAAACGAGAAAAAGGCTTTTGAATGTTACAGAGACTCTGCCATAAAAGGAGTTGCCTACTCGCAAAGAAGACTTGGACTTGCGTACCGAGATGGACTAGGAGTGATAAAAGACTATGCCGAATCGTTTAAATGGTTTCTAAAAGCTGCAAAAGAAGGCGATGCTCATGCACAGGCTTGCGTTGGCGATGCATACAGAAAGGGAAATGGTGTAAGGCAAGACAATAAAGAGGCAGTTACATGGTACAAACAATCAGCCAGTCAGAACTACGCCTATGCACAAATGCAATTAGCTGTTGCCTATAGAGATGGAAATGGCGTAGCAAAAGATCTTATCAAATTCTGCGAATTGACTAGCGTCGCATCTACTCAAATTGAAACCCCAGGACAAACCACTGCCACTCTTCCAGCAGGCAATAAGGAGGAGGACCAGACTCATACTAAGCAGTTCAAAGAGCTGCTGTCGGAAGTTGATAACAACATCACTAATAGCGAATCAAGCTCGACGGATAACAATAACGATATACCACCGCAAGATCATGCAGATGCGATAGGGTGGTTTAGAATGATGGCGGAAAGGAGCGATGTTAAGGCACAAGTCGCTCTTGGCATAGCCTACAGAGATGGAAAAGACGTACAGCAAGATCATGTCGAATCGTTGAAATGGTTTAGAAAAGCAGCGGACCAAAATAATGCAAGCGCACAGGCATTTCTGGGAGATGCATATGAAAATGGATATGGGATCGGTCAAGATCATGTGAAAGCATTTGAATTGTACAGAAAAGCCGCTTACCAAAACAATATCTATGGGCAAAGAAAAGTCGGATTTGCTTTTAGAGACGGAAAAGGGACGGATCAAGACGATGTTAGATCATTTGAATGGTTTGAGAAGGCAGCCAAGCAGAGTGACGCTGAGGCACAAGCCGCTCTCGGAGATGCCTATCGCAGCGGTACAGGAGTGCCCCAGGATCATGCGAAAGCAATTAAATTGTACAGACAATCGGCAGATCAGAACAACAGCTATGCTCAGACAGCGCTTGGGTTTGCATACCGCGATGGAAAAGGTGTAATTAAGGATTATGTCAAATCATTGCAGTACTTTAAGAAAGCAGCTGATCAGAACAATGCGAATGCGCAAGCTTCCGTGGGTGACGCATATCGAACCGGACTTGGAGTGACTGTAAACCATGCAGAGGCAGTGTTATGGTACAGAAAAGCTGCTCAGCAAAACCATACCTATGCACAGCGAAGGCTTGGATGTGCATTTAGAGAGGGAGAAGGCGTAAAACAAGACTATTTTGAATCGTTTAAGTGGTTTAAGAAAGCAGCCCACCAACACGATGCAAGCGCACAAGCTGCTATTGGCGACGCGTATAGAGAAGGAAATGGTGTAGATCGAGACGATGTGAAATCTTGCAAATGGTTTAAAAAAGCCGCTGAAAGGAACGATTCGCATGCGCAAGTTTCTTTAGGCTTTGCCTATAGAGACGGAATTGGTGTTGAAAAAGATGATAAGGAATCTCTCGAGTGGTTTAAAAAGGCAGCAGAGAAAAATGATGCGAACGCACTGGCATCCATTGGTGATGCATATCGAAATGGAAATGGTGTGCCGCAGGACGACAAGGAAGCAATCAAGTGGTATAGAAAGTCAGCAGAACAGAGCTATGCATATTCGCAACTACAAATAGGATTTGCATACAGAGATGGAAGAGGTGTAGAAGAAGACCATGCTAAATCCTTTGAGTGGTTCAACAAAGCCGCAGAACAACATGACGCCAGTGCACAAGCTTCTGTTGGCGATAGTTATAGAATCGGAAGAAATATTTCCCCAGATCCTGCGAAAGCATTCGAATGGTATGAAAAGTCGGCTAAACAGGACTACGCGTATGCACAGGGGAGACTTGGATTTGCCTATCGTGACGGAAAGGGTGTCGATAAAGATCCTTCTCAGTCAGTCAAATGGTTTCAAAAAGCAGCAAGTCAGCAAGATCCCAACGCACAAGCCGCTCTTGCAGATGCGTACCGTTATGGAATAGGTGTGAATAGAAGTTACAAAGAAGCGTTAGAATGGTACAAAAAATCAGCACGCCTGAGTAACGCATACGCGCAAGAAATACTTCGACCTGCTTATCGGACCAGGCGACAAACAGATCAAACCATGCAGACGGATCAAAGCTCTATCATCACTACAACGTCAGGATATCACAGTCGAACAAATTCGATAATTAGTACCACAAACGCTTCCATCGAAAGTGAACTTATAGACGAAGAATGTATAGACGAAGGCTACCTGGAAGCTGTTGATAATTCCGGGGAATCTGTGGTAGTTGTCATTGAAGACTCGTATGAAAACGATACCAACATAATCCAAGACTACCGACAAGTACTTACATGGCAAAAACAATCCGATAACGACCAGAATAATTGTGATCAAGAGGACCAGGAACCAGACGCTGTCAATCGAAATGACATCAGCCAAACTTATGCAAAATCAGTCAAATGGTACAGAAGAGCAGTAGACCTAAACAATGCGAATGTACACATTTCCATCAGAAGTACGCCCAGCTCTTCAAAGGGTAACGACAGAAATAGTGTTACAGCATTAGAATGGTTTAGAGAGGCGAAAGAAAAAAACGATGCCAAGGCACAGAGAGGCCTAGGTTTTGCATACAGAGATGGAAAAGGTGTAGAGAAAGACCCGGTACTGTCATTTCAATGGTTTCTTAAGGCAGCAGAGCAAAACGATACGGCCTCGCAGGCTTCCGTTGCAGACGCATACAGAACTGGTAAAGGTGTTGAGACGAATCATGCAAAAGCTTTGGAATGGTACAAGAAAGCAGCTGATCAAGGCCACGCCTATTCGCAACTACGACTTGGCTACGCTTACAGAGATGGTAGTGGTGTACGACAAGATTTCACCGAGTCCGCCAAGTGGTTCATGTTGGCGGCTGAGACAGGGGATATCCAGGCACAAACTGCTATTGGTTTTGCCTACAGAGATGGGAAAGGAGTTGAGAAAGACCTTGTGAAGTCAGTCGAATGGTTTAAGAAAGCGGCCACTCCCACAAAAAAAGTCAATAATGCCACTGCCCAATCCTCTCTAGGAGATGCATATCGAGATGGAGTTGGAGGAGTCGAAAAAGATCCCAGAAAAGCGTTTGAGTGGTATCTAAGAGCGGCAAAGAAGGGTGACCAGTATGCGGAAAAGCAAATTGCTATGGCCTACAGAGACGGGAATGGAATATCAAAAGACATGGAACAAGCGCAGGGCTGGTTTGAGAGAGTACAAAGGCATGGGAATACCGGTGCCAAATCTTCTTCAGACGGCAAACCTGGAGACGATGTTTTCAGTTCATTTGACTCCTTTAAAAAAGCAGGCGATCAAAATGCAGACACCGCGCGAGCTACTCTTGGCTCCATCTCTAGAGATGACGGGGGCGTAGGTCAATCCGATACCCAATCGTTTGAATACTTACAAAGAATACCCGATAAAAGCGATCCAACTGTCCAAGCTTCCATTGGCGATGCCTTCAGACAAGGAGCAGGTGTGACTAAAAACCTCGAGGAAGCAGTAAAATGGTACACAAAATCTGCAAACCAAAACTATGCCTATTCCCAAACGCAGCTTGGTTATGCCTACAGAGATGGTGAAGGCGTTAGGAAAGACATTAAGAAATCATTCACATGGTTTGAACGAGCTGCTAGCCAAAATGATGCTGAGGCGCAGGCACGCGTTGGCGATGCTTACAGGAGCGGAGAGGGCGTGGACAAAGATTATACAAAGGCGTTTAACTCGTACAAAAAATCGGCAGATCAAGGCTATACCTACGCACAGATGAGACTAGGGTATGCGTACCGAGACGCAGAACACGTTGAACAAGACTGCGCGCAATCTCTCCAATGGTTTGAGAAAGCAGCCGAAAAAAATGATGCAGAAGCACAAGCATGTGTAGGTGATGCGTATCATGGTGGAAAAGGCGTGAGCAAAGACTACCAAAAAGCATTCGAGTGGTATAAGAAATCCGCTGAACAACAATATGGATACGCGCAAAGAAAAATTGGATGTGCATATCGCGACGGTCAAGGTGTTGAACAAGATTATGCTCAATCGTTTGAATGGTTTGAAAAAGCAGCAGCCCAGAACGATGCCGAGGCA
The DNA here is from genome assembly GCA_000697495.1 of Saksenaea oblongispora B3353. Taxonomy (NCBI): domain Eukaryota; kingdom Fungi; phylum Mucoromycota; class Mucoromycetes; order Mucorales; family Saksenaeaceae; genus Saksenaea; species Saksenaea oblongispora. Next base: position 10,851 of record JNEV01001267.1, read on the forward strand.
CAAGCCTGCATTGGTGATGCATATAGACTCGGCCAAGGCGTAGAGCAAAATTCTACTATGGCAGTCAAGTGGTATCAAAGATCCGCAGATCAAAATGTTGTTCACGCTCAAACGCAGTTGGGTCATGCTTACCGCGATGGAAATGGTATTGAACAAGATGATCAGAAATCATTCCAATGGTTCGAGAAAGCAGCGGCAAAAAATGATGCAGAAGCACAAGCATGTGTGGGTGATGCGTATCATGGTGGAAAAGGCGTGAGTCGAGACTACGAAAAGGCATTCGAGTGGTACAAGAAATCCGCTGAACAACAATATGGCTCTGCCCAAAGAAAAGTTGGATGTGCATATCGCGATGGAGAAGGGGTTGAACAAGACTACGCTCAATCATTTGAATGGTTTGAAAAAGCAGCAGAACAAAACGATGCAGAGGCACAGGCGTCACTTGGTGATGCCTATAGACAAGGCCAAGGTATTGAACAGGATTCAACTAAGGCCTTCGAATGGTATAGTAAATCGGCCCTCCTGGATCATACGTACGCACAAATACGACTTGGCTACGCATATCGTGATGGTGAAGGAACTGACCAGAATGATAAGGAATCGTTCCAATGGTTCGAGAAAGCAGCGAAAAAAAACGACGCCGAAGCACAAGCATGTGTAGGTGATGCGTACCATGGTGGAAAAGGCGTGAGCAAAGACTATGAAAAAGCATTTGAGTGGTATAAGAAATCCGCCGAACAGCAATATGGTTGCGCACAAAGAAAAGTCGGACATGCATATCGCGACGGTCAAGGAGTTGAACAAGATCATGCTCAATCGTTCGAATGGTTCCATAAAGCAGCAGAACAAAACGATGCAGAGGCTCAGGCCTGTATTGGCGACGCATACAGAACTGGTCAAGGTGTGGAAAAAAATTCAGTTAAGGCCGTCGAATGGTACAGACAATCCGCAAGCCAACATTTCGCTCATGCTCAAACACGGATGGGATATTCCTACCTTAAGGGCGACGGTGTTCAACAAAATTCTAAAGAATCGTTAGAATGGTTTCGAAAAGCAGCCGAGCAAAACGATGCTGAGGCACAAGCATGTGTTGCGGACGTATATTCGCTTGGTAATGTCGCCGAAGTTGATTATAACTACGCCTTTGAGATGTACAAAAGCTCCGCAGAACAGAATCATGCGTACGCACAACGAAAAGTAGGATATGCCTACAAGGACGGCACAGGCGTTGAGCAAGATTATTCGGAATCTTTTGGATGGTTCCAGAAGGCAGCAGAGCAGAACGACGCGGAAGCACAAGCCTGTATTGGTGATGCATATGCTTCAGGAACTGGAGTGGCCCAAGATAGTACTAAAGCGTTTGAATGCTATAAACTATCTGCAAATCATGATCACATCTATGCCCAAAGAAAAGTCGGTTATGCGTACAGGGATGGTGTAGGGGTCGATCAGGACGATGAACAATCTGTCAAATGGTTCCAGAAAGCCGCCGAAAAAAACGATGCCGAAGCACAGACCTGTGTTGGTGATGCGTATCGAGAAGGAAAAGGCGTAAACCAAGACTATAAAGTAGCATTTGATTGGTACCAAAAGTCGGCTAATCAAAACTTCGGTTGCGCGCAAAGAAAACTTGGATGTGCGTATCGCGACGGTCAAGGGGTGGACCAAGATTATGCCCAGTCCTTCGAATGGCTTCAAAAGGCAGTAGCATGGAATGACGCAGAGGCACAAGCTTGTATTGGTGACGCACATAGACTTGGCCAAGGCGTAGAGCAAGATTCTACTATGGCAGTCAAGTGGTATCAAAGATCCGCAGATCAAAATGTTGTTCACGCTCAAACGCAGTTGGGTCATGCTTACCGTGATGGAAATGGTATTGAACAAGATGATCAGAAATCATTCCAATGGTTCGAGAAAGCAGCGGCAAAAAATGATGCAGAAGCACAAGCATGTGTGGGTGATGCGTACCATGGTGGAAAAGGTGTGAGCCAAGATTATAAGAAAGCATTCGAGTGGTATAAGAAATCTGCCGAACAGCAATATGGCTCTGCCCAAAGAAAAATCGGATGTGCATATCGCGACGGTCAAGGAGTTGAACAAGATCATGCTCAATCGTTCGAATGGTTTAAAAAAGCAGCAGAACAAAACGATGCAGAGGCTCAGGCCTGTATTGGCGACGCATACAGAACTGGTCAAGGTGTGGAAAAAAATTCAGTTAAGGCCGTCGAATGGTACAGACAATCCGCAAGCCAACATTTCGCTCATGCTCAAACACGGATGGGATATGCGTATCGTTTCGGTGATGGCGTTCAAAAAGATCTTGTAAAATCATTTGAATGGTTTCGGGAAGCAGCGGAAAAAAACGATGCTGAGGCACAAGCCTGTGTTGCCGATGAATATGTACTTGGAAGCGTTGTTCAGGTTGATTGCGATTACGCCTTTGAGATGTACAAAAAGTCAGCAGAACAGAATTACACGTATGCACAGCGAAAAGTAGGGTATGCCTACAGGGACGGTGCAGGCGTTGAGCAAGATTATTCGGAATCTTTTGGATGGTTCCAGAAGGCAGCAGAACAGAACGATGCGGAAGCACAAGCCTGTATTGGTGATGCATATGCTTCAGGAACTGGAGTGGCCCAAGATAGTACTAAAGCGTTTCAATGGTATGATGTATCTGCAAATCAAGACCATGTTTATGCCCAAAGAAAAGTCGGTTACGCATATAAGGATGGTGTAGGGGTTGACCAGGACGATGAACAATCTTTTGAATGGTTCCATAAAGCGGCCGAAAAAAATGATGCAGAAGCGCAATCATGTGTAGGCGACGCGTACTATAGTGGAAAAGGCGTCAGCAAAGACTATGAAAAAGCATTCGAATGGCACAAGAAATCGGCTGAACAGAACTTTGGTTGTGCGCAAAGAAAAGTTGGATATGCATATCGCGACGGTCAAGGAGTTGAACAAGATTATGCTCAATCATTTGAATGGTTTGAAAAAGCAGCAGAACAAAATGATGCAGAGGCTCAGGCGTCACTCGGTGATGCTTATAGACAAGGCCAAGGTATTGAACAGGATTCAACTAAGGCCTTCGAATGGTATGAAAAATCTGCGAATCAAAACTTTGTTCACGCTCAAACGCGGTTGGGATATGCGTTTCGTGAGGGTGACGGTGTTAATCAAGACGATGATCAATCCGTTAAATGGTTCCAGAAAGCAGCTGAAAAAAATGATGCAGACGCACAGGCTTGCGAAGGGGACGCATATCGAGGTGGAAGTGGTGTAAGCCAGGACCTTAAAAAAGCATTCAAATGCTACATACAATCAGCCGATCAGAACCATAGCTATGCACAAAGAAGGGTTGGATTCGCCTATCGAGACGGTGAGGGTGTTGGCCAAGATTATTCTGAGTCATTCAAATGGTTTCAGGAGGCCGCGAAGCAGAACGATGCCGAAGCGCAAGCGTGTGTTGGCGATGCATATAGAGCTGGGAACGGTACAGAGCAAAACTATAATGAAGCGTTCGTGTGGTACAGTAGATCAGCCGATCAAGATCATACCTACGCTCAGACTCGACTTGGCTACGCATATCGGTATGGCGAAGGAACTGACCAGAATGATAAGAAATCGTTCCAATGGTTCGAAAAAGCAGCCGAAAAAAACGATGCCGAAGCGCAAGCATGTGTAGGTGATGCATATCGTGGTGGAAAAGGCGTGAACGAAGATTATAAGAAAGCGTTCGAGTGGTATAAAAAATCTGCTGAGCAAGACCATGTTTATGCGCAAAGACGAGTTGGCTACGCGTACCGAGAGGGTGAGGGTGTTGATCGAGATTATGTCGAGTCGTTCAAGTGGTTTCAGGAAGCAGCAAAGAAAAATGACGCTGAAGCGCAAGCTTGCGTTGGAGACGCATATCGAGCTGGAAACGGCACCGAACAAGACCATAAACAAGCGCTCGAGTGGTACTTTAAATCCGCTTACCAGGATCATACCTATGCTCAAAATCGCCTTGGCTACGCATACCGTAAGGGGGAAGGAATCGACCAGGATTACGAGGAATCCTTGCAATGGTTTCAAAAGGCAGCTAATAAAAACAATGCTGAAGCGCAAGCGTGCATTGGAGACGCGTACAGGGGTGGAAACGGTGTGACCAAAGATTACGAGAAGGCCTTTGAATGTTACAAAGCATCTGCTGAAAAAAATCACGGTTACGCTCAGAGAAGAGTTGGATATGCCTTCCGTGACGGTGAAGGTGTTAGTCAGGATTATGCACAGTCGGTCGAATGGTATAAAAAAGCAGCAGATCAAAACGATGCAGAAGCGCAAGCACGTATTGGCGATGCCTATCGAGGTGGGCTTGGTGTGGAGCAAAGCCACGAGGAAGCGTTTGGCTGGTACAAAAAATCCGCTAGCCTAGATTATGTGTACTCTCAGATAAAAGCTGGATGTGCGTACAGAGATGGCATCGGCGTCGAAAAAAACGATGAAGAAGCGTTCAAATGGCTTGAGAAGGCAGCTGCACAAAATGACGCGGAGGCACTCGCATACATGGCCGACGCCTATCGATGTGGAAAGGGTGTGATTCTCGATGAAGCGAAGGCAGTGGAATACTACTGGAAAGCAGCAATGGATAACAACGTTGATGCCCAAAGGAAGCTTGGGTTCGCGCTCAGGGATGGCAGAGGCGCTCCTGTAGACAAGGAGAAAGCAGTCGAATGGCTTCGTAAAGCGGCAGAGCAAGGTGATATTCAAGCAGAAGTAGCCCTTGGCGATGCATATCGAGATGGCAGTGGCGTGGAAAAAGATTACAAGGAAGCGTTCGGATGGTATATGAAAGCAGCTAACTCGGGCGATCCTAACGCAGAAAAAAGAGTTGGAAATGCATACAAATTTGGAAGAGGCGTCGATAAAAATATCAAAGAAGCGTTAGCATGGTATATGAAAGCGGCCGAAAAAAATGACGCTGCCGCACTATGTTCCATTGGTGATGCATACAGGAACGGACAAGGTGCTGAACAAAACCTGGAGACAGCATTTAAGTGGTATGAAAAAGCAGCGAACAAAGGTAACATCAATGCGTATAAACGCCTTGGATTTGCGTATCGAGATGGAAAGGGCGCGAGAAAAGATCTGTCTAAATCATTTCAATGGTTTAAAGAGGCAGCCAAGGCAGACGATGCTGATGCACAAGCTGCTCTTGGAGATGCATATAGATGTGGAAACGGCGTACCTCAAAGCTTCATGGAAGCAAACAAATGGTACAGGAGAGCAGCTGACAAGGGCCACGAATACGCAAAAAAAAGGGGTTGGAACGAAGACATATACAATGCAGCTTCTACACCCAGACCGTCTGCTACTCCGTCCAGGTGTTCCGCTTCTCCAGCCCCATCATATGTTTCTCGAACCAGATCCCCTGTTTCTCCAGTGCCATCGCCTGAATCTGGCAGTCACTCAATTACTTCATAGTGTTTTGAATGACAACTGATCCCCTTATTTTCTATCTAACTCGTTAATAAAATATCTTTGAATTCTAGAAGTTGTTCCTGTGCATGATTGATCAAGTTATCGCGATTGTTTTGTATTTAAGAAATGCACTATTTCATACTCACGAAATTTATGGGAAGGATGCGTTGATGAGGGGGAAAAAGGGAAAAACGATGAATGTGATGTCTAATGATCCTGTTTATATTTTTGGCACTTTCTCTTCAGTTGTTTCGCAGTTTGCTGGTATGGATTAAGTTTCTTGTCCCAGAACATGGCTTCGTAGTCATCACCATGTTTTTCAATTAATTGGACTATCCAGTCTTGTTCATAGCCAGACTGATGTTTTTCACGTTTGATAGCACAGGCTGCGCGAGCCTCGAGAGCTGGGGAAAGAAAATAAATAAGGATATCCAAATTTTTCTGTGCTTATATATCCCTTACCTCTCACAACATCTGTCTTTGCTTCCACTGGTGCCACTTCCTCATCTAGAATTTCATCGTGTGTCTTTGCTTCACCCACAATGACTCGGATCACGTTGCCTTCGTCATCACGCTGGATCAAACCTTCACCAGGCTTTAAGGTTTTTTTAACTTTCTCAATCTCTTCCTCCGTTAATTCTTTGAGCTCTTCCTCTTCTTCCGTATCCATATTCTCAGGCTTTGGTGATGGTACCAACTTTCCCCGCCCGCCCGCCACACCATTGAGTGACGTTAACAAACCAAGACGCTCATAACTTATGAACAAGTAAAAACAAATTAAAATTACGTTCAAATGAATAGCTTTCCTTACTTTTGTCGAAGTGTTTGTTTCTTATCCCAATTGTCTCTGATGATTTTGTTGCTCTGACATGATCTCATTAACTTCGTATTGCTACATGTGCCTATACTCCTACCTTAATCACAACTTTTTTCAAATGCTTATTAGCTGTTCTTCGTGTGTTTTTCTTTCCAACTCGCTGTGTTCTTCTCTTTTGAGGAGTAGCCATACTGAAGAGGTTGGAAGAGGAAGAGAAAAAAAAAGTGGGTGTGACGATTTTGGAAACAGAATGCAAAGCAGTGGCTTTTCCACGGCGGGAAGTGAAAATCATGAGATACTCATCCTCCTTTGCAAGCTGCGTACGAGTTATCTTTCTTGCAGCCTTGTATAGAACCTTGCACATATGATAGGAGGTCCATTTACAGATTGGCTAAGTGTGTCCTGCTAACTTTTTATGGGGGACGATGTGGGGATTGCCTGAACGTTTGAAGGGACAGGTCAGAGTGTTCAAAACGACTGTCACAAAATTGAACCAATTCAAGGTTTGGGCGACTGTGTGCACTCGCACACATACACACACACACACACTCGCTCATGGCTCCAAAGGAACTGACACCACATCAGCTTTCCAAGGGCATTTCTTATGTCCACAAAGAACCGCCTTTTCTTGCGAAATTAAAGGAAAAGCAAGAGGATAAGAAAAAGTCCATGCAAAAGTTCTACGATTATGTGGATGGACAAGATGACGATGATTACAATGAACTTGAAGGTGCCCAAGTAGTAACACTGGATGACCAAGGAAAAGGTATTCTTTTGTTGACAATTACCCATTTTCCCTTAACGAGCGATTTTAGAAATTCATGACGATACGGCATCAAAAGAAGAGGAGGAGGAGGAGAAAGACGAAAAAGACAAGGAAGAAGAGGTGGATGATAGACCTGCTGTAGATGAAAATGGACGACTACTGTTCCGAGCACGCAAGAAAAAGATGACTGAAGAGACGGCAAAACGGAAAACGCGTGATGGCGACGAGGTGGTTAAAACCAAGAAGAAGGCAAAAAAGATGAAGAAAGCAGCAGTGACATCCCTTTCTTTCGAAGATTAAAAAAAGTCACGGAATCATAACCATTATCATTTCATATTCAGACAGTGCGACAGAATCAATTTTGACAGTAAGACAAACTGAAGCTTTCAGAAGTACAAAATAAACATCTTTGTTGAAGCTGCACTTACAGATGAACAAAAAAGAAGAAGAAAAATATGACCAGTAGAAGGATCATGTTGGGTCACGTATGAATATGCCATTCATGATTCGTGGCAATGCCATGTATGGAAAGGTCGGGGTAAAAGTGTAAAGGGGCAAGTCCTGATGATTCAACTCAATGGAGCTTTTTATGATTGGCGCGACAAAAGGAGTTTGAAGCAGATACCAACGATGGACCCCAGCGTTCCATCGTGCAAAACCTAACCAGCGGCGACACGGTAATATTCAGACCGCGCCGCTGATAAGGTGAGGTTGCTTGCTTAGCAGGTTCCCACAGAATGAATATGGATTGTGTGGAAAGGAGACTGTAAAAGGTAAGCATGTGTTACCTTAGACAAATCAAATTGAAGATTTCAGAATTAGTCCTTTTTTTATCTTTTTTTTTTTTTGTTATTGATGCGATGACAATGGTCTCATCTCCGTACACTCCTTCATCTCCTTCTCCTTGTTACCAACCAAACAAAATGGCCCCATCCAATTCTCACTCTCAACTGCAATCGTCTTCTGACATGTTGCTTTGTCCACCACATTCCTTGCGAAGGGTTGTTTCGACACCCGACACCAACGTCTATTTTAAGCAACCATCATCGATACAGTCCTCTTCAACACCATTGCCACCCACTTCGTCTTCATATACCGTGCAAAAACAAAGTGCTGAGGTTGGCCCGGATAATTTTACCAAGATTCGATTACTTGGACGAGGTGATGTTGGTAAGGTGTACCTGGTTAAAGAGAAAGCATCAGATCAATTGTACGCTTTGAAAGGTATTCAGGTCAAGTATGAATCATGATGAACTTATGGATTCTTTTTAGTTTTGTCGAAAAAGGAAATGATTAAACGCAACAAGATTAAACGTGCAATTTCTGAACAATCAATCTTGGCTACAGCAAATCATCCCTTCATTGTACCCCTCTATCATTCGTTTCAGTGCAAAGACTACTTGTATTTTTGCCTTGAGTTTTGTGTAGGTGGTGAATTCTTTCGAGGTAAGAAATTTTGCCCTATTTTGGAATGTGCATTGACTCCTTTGTTTTTTTTGGTAGCCCTGCAACAAAGACCAGGACGAGTACTGAAAGAGCACGAGGCACGATTTTATGCAGCGGAAGTTGTGGCCGCCCTTGAATACCTGCATTTGATGGGGATCGTGTTTCGCGACCTCAAACCAGAAAGTAACGTTTCTTGATCTGCGTAAGCAAGGAGATTTCAGCTGTCTGACCAACAGGAAAATCCAAACATCAAACATTAGATATTCTTTTGCACCGGTCAGGTCACCTCATGTTATCTGACTTTGATCTTTCGATACAGTCGCCTGTGGCAGGCCCACCGACCATTGTACGATCCAATTCCCCCTTTTCAGTAAGTCGTCACGCCCTTTTATGAACCCTGTTTCCTTATTCCACCATGTTGTATAAAATAGTACAGGCCATTGTTAGACACTCGTTCGTGTACGAATCTACGAACAAACTCTTTTGTCGGAACCGAAGGTAACAGACACGATAAAAAAACGGTGCTAAAGCAATGAAACTGTAGAATATTTGGCACCAGAAGTGATTAAAGGCGATGGTCATTCCAGTACAGTCGATTGGTGGACGTTAGGCATCTTGTTATACGAAATGTTGTACGGTATGACACCATTCAAAGGTGTTTCCCGTGACGACACGTTTGATCTGATTCTCAACAAGAGTCTGAGCTTTCCGGATTTTTCCACCAATCCATATTATCAAGGTCCGGATGTATCTAGCCAGTGTAAATCTTGCATACGGAAACTTCTGCATAAGAACGAACACAAACGACTGGGTGCTCGCGCAGGCGCAAGCGAACTAAAGTCCCATGCCTTTTTCAAGCCAGTTAATTTTGCGTTACTTCGGAATATGCGGCCTCCTATCGTTCCAACGAAGGGTAACGCGATCGATGCCGTCCATTTTAAAGATATCAAAGATAGTGGAAGTTTCGAGTTACCAGGAGGTGAACTTCCTTCGCCACCAGCTACAGATGACGAAGAGCAACAAGATCCGTTTGTAAACTTTAATTCAGGTAAGAGTTATTCTTGTGTTGTATATATGACTGATCAAATTGAATAATAACATATATATATTTTTTAGTAACCATGCTTCGTCCTTCTACATACTGTTGACCGAAGATGTGTTTACATTTACTTCAGTACTTATTTTTACCGCTAATAAACACCATCCTCTCCCGAAAGTCATGTTAGAAAAAAAAACTGGATTTTGTTAGTAAACGTATACCATAAAGTGTGCTCTTTTTATGTTGTTCTTGTTGGTGGCGGGAACCTCACATGGCAGTAATATTTCTGTTTTTTCTTTTTTTATTGGCGTACATCACTGTAAGGTTTCTAGTCGATGATGCTCGATTATTGTCCTTCGATCCTAGTTGCTATAGTTTCAACGAAGAGAGAAAAAAAAAAGGAGAAGAAGAACAGAGTAATATGACGTAGAGATGAATTATTTTGGTTACTTCTGAGTTCAAACGATCACGCCATCAGATAGTTATATGATGGAAAAATTTTCAGGGTTACTATGTATTTTTCTTTTCAAATGGGATGATTTCAATGAAAGGTTCAATGTATTAAATTAAGAGGCGCTTTAAAATTAATCTGAATCTTCCAATCGTATAAGAGATGATTGACACCATCAGTATACAAACCAATCACTTGAAAGGCCGCTAGTCCATCTCGATAAGATAAGATTTTACAACAAATTGAGATCTATACAGGTTTGTACAAAAATGACAGATAGTGTAGCGTGAGAAAAATACAGTCAAGATGGGAAAGTATCCGGAAGTACATTCCGCTCTGAACCGAAAGACAAACAATAGATACACTTCCTCTATAACCCTAAGAAACCAAAATTTTTTTTATGATGGCGGAACAATACCAATAACTGACTGACTTTGTAATAAGTTTTTTTTTCTTTATAAAGTTGATATTTTTTTCATCGTTTTAGAATTATACCCTTTTTTCTCTTTTTGAACAAAGTCTTACTTCTTTTTTATTTTTTGTAAAAAAGGAAGTAGTTTATTTTTCTTTTCGTAGAAAGGAATCAAGTAAAAAGTATATACGCCGCATCCGGGTCTCTGGCCACAACAAATCATTCAGCACTTTCTTTTCCCCCCCTTATTTCAACCACCAATCTCCTACCGTCATGGACAGCAAAAAAGTAGAAGCCAACAGTTCCAATTTGTCGATCATAGAAAATGCCGAGCAATTATCTGATACTGCTTCGACTGTTCCTGCTCACGAAAACTTACGACGAGGTCTTAAAGCTCGTCATATTCAGATGATTGCATTGGGTGGCACGATTGGTTAGTTGCATAGCAACTACAACCCTTTTAATTAAAAATCTTTGAAAATTATAGGTACTGGTCTGTTCATGGCGTCCGGCAAAGCTATTACCACTGGCGGACCCGGTGGAGCATTGGTAGGATACGGTGTCGTTGGTATTCTCGTCTTTTTCGTTATGATGAGCCTTGGTGAAATGGCTGCCTATATTCCAGTTTCTGGTAGCTTCGCTCATTTTGCTACCCGCTTTGCGGACCCTTCCCTTGGTTTCGCTATTGGTTGGGTTTACTGGGCCAACTGGGCCGTAGGTGTGGCCGTCGAACTGACAGGTGTTGCTATGATTATGGAATTTTGGATTCAAAGTGTTCCAAGCGTTGTCTGGAGTATTATTTGTCTAGCTGTTCTTGTTGCTATCAACGTTTTCTCCGTCAAAGGCTATGGTGAAATTGAGTAAGTTTCATAATCAAATGTAAACAACTTCGCCTAACTTCCCTTTTTTTTCTTTTTTCTTTCAGATACTGGATTTCATTTATCAAAATCATTACTGTCGTCGCATTTATCATTGTTGGTATTTGCGTTGATACAGGTGCCGCTGGTGGCGATCACATCGGTGTCCGCAATTTCTATTTAGAAGGTGGCGCATTCCCCAACGGTTTCTTGGGTGTCTTCAATGTGTTCTTGACCGCTGCTTTCTCGTTTAATGGTGTGGAAATCGTTGGTATCGCCGCAGGTGAAACTGCTAACCCGCATAAATCTGTTCCTGCTGCGGTAAAGCAAGTTTTCTTCCGTATCGTCCTGTTCTACATTTTGTCCATTCTGATCATTGGCCTGGTTATTCCTTACACCGACCCCAATCTTCTCAAGGGTGCAAGCAACATCGCAGTCAGTCCCTTCACAGTGGTGTTCCAAAAGGCTGGTGCTGCCTGGGCTGCAGATCTCATGAATGCTATCATTCTGGTCACTATGATCTCAGCTGGTAACTCCGGAGTCTACTCCTCCAGCCGTACCTTGCTTGCCTTGGCTCAGGATGGTTACGCCCCTCGGTTCTTTACGCGCGTCAACCGCTTTGGTATTCCTATTTGGTCTGTTCTTGCAACCTGCAGTGTCGGCTGTCTGGCCTTCCTTACTAGTCTGTTCGGATCCGGCGTTGTATTCAACTGGCTGACAAACTTGGCCTCCGTTGCAGGATTAATTGTTTGGTAAGAAAAAGAAAATTACCTTGTGCTCCTGTGGCTGACTTTATTTTATTTTTAGGGTTACCATTGCCATCACACATTTACGCTTCCGCAAAGGTTACATTGCTCAGGGTCGGTCTTTATCAGCACTTCCTTATGTGGCACCATTGTTCCCTATCAGTGACATTATTGTGATTATCGTTGCGACGATCATTATATTCGCACAAGGATACCAAAAATTTTATTCTCCGATCGACGGAAAAGAAGTTGTAGCTGCTTACCTTGGTGTGATCTTTGCCATTGCACTCTACGTTGGTCATAAATCGTTCAAACGACCTGCATTTGTCAAAATTGCCGACATGGATTTCGACACTGGAACCGTCAAGGAATCTGTATTCGATCTACGAGAAGACGAGAAACTCGATGCTCAAGGCGTTCCCATGCCTTGGTGGAAACGCACAGTAAACAGAATTATTGACCTGTTAGCTTAAGCTCAACCTTAAGCCATCCTGGCTCAATAATTTGGTGGAACAACACACAACATATAGAGTGTGTTGGTTTACTGATCCGCATACATATAAAAAAATCATAAATAATCATCATCATAAATCAATAAAAAAAAAAGCAATACTTTCAACAAGGCTAAACAACGCATTCGTTTTATTTATCTGTTCTTTGAAAACTTTTTGATTTACAGCTGCGCTGCAAACTGCTTATCGCCTCAACAATGCAGATCGCAGTTTGAAACCTTGACTTCAGGGCATCAGGTCCCATTGGTACCTGCGTACAAGTCTTTCCTCTCGGTTTTAAACGCGTCTGTGCTTCAATGGTAATCGAGTGACTCCGCGTATATTCTTTATGAATAAAGTACGTATCAGTGACTGATTTAACGATACAGATGATAGAGTACATGAAAGTTGTATACCCTCTGTACACAGTTCTACAGTAAAGCATAAAGTAGGGTCTTGTACTTGGGGAGAAGTAATTATAAAAAAAAAATTTGGCAACGTCGCACTTAACGAGTGCTAATATTTCCCTCTTAGAAAACGCGTAAGACGATATAGATAGAGCGTGTAGGGAACACAGATTCCATAACGTATGAATAAGTCTTTTTCAAATAGGTGGTTTATACCTTCTTTTAAGTTCTCAATAGATGTGGCTATAGACCTAGCACGCTTCAGACCAAAGAAAAGCTCACTATCACGAGAACATAGCAACTCCTTATCTTGTTTTGCTTACTTAAATGGTTAAACTAGTGTACCAAGTTGTGATGGATGATTATCAGGGGGTTTGCATGCTATTTCACGCTGTGATCTTGTAATGTCAACCTACTGCGTCCAATACAAGCGTTTTGGTTGAATCTGGAGGGTTCAGCAAAGCCCAAAAACGTGTTTGGACCACAATTTCGGACCCCGCCAAGCTCACAAACACACGCTCACACAAACGGTGCGCACAACCATAGCTTTTTTCTTTTTCCCTCTTCCCCCTTTCGCTAGACCCTTTTCTTCCTTTTTTTCCGCTTCATTTTATCTACGTGTTTCATTCTACGGCATCAACACTCCCTCGGTATATCAAAAGGCTTACTAGATGCCTCCATCTCAATCACTAACTATTGTACGTAGATTTTTGTCTTGATACAAAATGCAGACCATCAAGTGTGTCGTTGTCGGTGACGGTGCTGTTGGCAAAGTAAAATCCTATCCACGTCCCTTTCTCTTTTTCTTTTTTTGTTCCTGTCATCAGACTGAACCTGAATGTTTCATTAGACATGTCTTTTGATTTCCTACACCACCAACAAATTCCCTTCTGAGTACGTTCCAACGGTAAGCGCTATTTCTCTTTTCTCTTTGCTTTGCTTTTCTCTTCCTTTTTCCTTCCGCCTGTTTGCTGTTTATTTCTTGGGTGACGGGTGCCCAATCCATTGGCTAGGCGGCCGTTGCACTATCAGCATGATGTGTTTTCTTGACGAGACCAGTGAACAAATAAGGAGGATGTCGAGGAGAAAGGGAGTACTGGATTTTTCGCTCACTATTTCTTTATACCCTCAGGTTTTTGACAACTATGCTGTCACTGTAATGATTGGTACGGTTCTTGCAATGCAACGACTCTGTCCTTTTGCTTAGCCTTTATTTCTTTGTTTGTGTACAGGTGATGAACCCTATACGCTGGGTTTGTTTGATACCGCAGGTAAAAAGGGAAGAGAGAAGGGGTGAAAGTTGATCGTTTGAATAGGCCAGGAGGACTATGATCGCCTTCGTCCGCTGTCGTACCCGCAAACTGACGTTTTTCTTGTCTGTTTCTCGGTAACTTCGCCGGCATCATTTGAAAACGTGAAAGAAAAATGGTTTCCAGAGGTGCATCACCACTGCCCCGGTGTGCCATGTCTGATTGTCGGCACTCAAATCGATTTGCGTGACGATCCGGCCGTGATTGAAAAATTAGCTCGACAGAAACAACGACCCATCAGCTTCGATGCTGGAGAACGTCTTGCTAGAGAATTAGGCGCCGTTAAATATGTTGAATGCTCTGCTCTTACACAAAAGGGGCTGAAGAACGTGTTCGATGAAGCGATTGTCGCAGCACTGGAGCCTCCCGTCAAGAAGCGATCAAAAAGATGCAGTATTTTGTAGACAGCCGAACAAAAGAAAAGAAAAACGACGGTAGATCGACGTGGAACCAGACGACGAAACACTGGCAACTAGCAAATTTGATCTCATCCAAGATCTTCGAATTTTTGTACTCTATTCAGATTTTAATTCCCTCCTTCTTTCTTCCTCGTTCCGCGCCTACTTACTTGTCTCTTTCATATCTTTTGTTGCTTTTGTTGAGAGATTAAAATTCTAACAATCGATTACTGGTTTTCTGCAATGATGTTTGCGCCACTTGATAATCATCTTGTGTCCACTTCATTTTTTCTTCCTTTCTCTTCCTTTTATTATTACTTTTTTTTCTTCATCAACTGGAGTGTGTAGTTTTGTAATGGAGGTACCCACTGTATCAGCGATAATAAATCGCTGTTTTGCATGTCGCAGTGAGAAATGTCTCAGACATAGTATGATCACTACTGATCGGTAGAAAGACCCTTCAGGGCAAGTGAATACGCCAGGGTGATCAGAGGCATGGATTTTTATGCTACTCAGTAAATTTTGTATCTTCTGAGGACAGGTAAAACCTTTTTTATTATTATTTCGCTAATCTATGCATTAATGATGCAAGTTTAACCTGAATCTTAGTTAATGTAACATTTATGTGGTAACCTACTCTTCATTGAATGATATTTATGCTGCTATAAGATAGATTTTACCTCCAGAAAAGGGTCAAGTCTGCGTTAAAGATAAAATAAATACATATCATTAACAAATCAGTTATGCGGGAAGTATATTTTACTTATATCAACTTACTCATTCAGTAGGCGCAAGTTCTTCCGAGTAAATGGAAGGATATGACTGACGAATTCTACTTACGCCGAAAGGTATCCTGCTTGCAATCGCAGGCGATTACACTCTAGCAAATACCATGATGGGTGCAACCAAGAAGAAAAAATCTCCGGAAATGGGCATCTGATTAATAAATTGTAAGCTCACCCTCTTATGGACTATAAAAAAATCGAATTTAACAACCATAACGACGTTCTATCTATTTTTATTGCCGTACCGCTTTGTTGAATTTTGCTTGTATCTGAACCACCCGATGTTTCAGTTGTCTTGAATGTCTGGAGTTATATGTTTCCTTGCGCTTTCAGGGACAGATGCTTGCTACAGTTCATTGATGCTTGTGTTCACTAGTGACAGTAAAGTGTTCAATGAGAGGTAGTGTAGGTATATTGTTTAAGCTCTGTCCTGCGGTTATAGGGAAAACGTTATGGTATGGCGTGTTGCGTTGGACACTCATGAAACAAGCTCTCCCAAAGCATATATCGATGAGTGGCTATATGTTTGTATTGATATGTCTTACACGCATGAACTGCAGAAATCAGCTCAGAACGTATTTGTTAAAGCGCTTATATTCAAAAGCCTACGTTTTATATAGCTATTTTGTCTTATACTACCCTAATACGCCATCATTGACCAATTTATATGTGGTTGTTACCTGAGCTAAAAATCGTTGTTAGTTAACGTGCATTACGATTCCCGAATCACCGCGAAGCCTATTTGGATCCAACGCAGAAATGATATGCAAAGACATTAATGGCTACCCTTAAATAAATAGGAAATACATTGAATCTAACAGACTATAAGTCGGTATTAACAACTTTATGTGAAGAACTACCCTAATCAAAGATGATATTTTTTGTATAAGACATAGCGCATGCTCATTCAAACGGGTCCATTTCAGTTCCAATCAGAATCATGTCAAAATGTCATAACATAAACTGCATGTGCCATGGCTGTTCTACCTAATCTTGGACAAAGGGAATTTAGGAACTGGTTCCTGAGATTTGTTTTTACTATTTCACTGAGTTTGCGTCCTGCCAGTTACTGATTGCTACGGATGACAAAAACTTCTCAGTTTATGTACACGCTGAAAAATGAAATGAGGGTGGAATCAACCAATGTTCTGTCCCAATCACCAAGTACATCGCTCTTCATTTTCCTCTGGAATCCTGTACCTGGACAGTTCAAGATCCAAGAGGTGCTGTACGTAAAACTGTCTATTTTTGATGCGCAGCATTTCGCAAACAGACACCGATATGTCTGGTCTTACGAAAGAAGCGCCGACTAAAGGCTATGGTACTGCAGCAAGCTTTTCTTTCTTTCGGTTCCATTGAGTTTAATACAAAGAGTGTCTGCTTTATTTCAACTATCTGGAGAGAAAATAATATGTAATGGTGCTTGGAATGAAAGAAAAATTCACAACTCTTTATGTAAATAGAAAACGATTCATATCTTTACGTATGCCTTTCCCTTACACATATTCATATTACATGTACGTAATGATCATTCCTCGTTCTCTTGGAAACTTTGAAAAATCATGTTGTGATATCTCCCCAGGATATCACTTCCGGTGATAAGAAAGCTTGTGATATTGAAGCTTGAATAAAATTGATGGATGCCAAAGAGTATCATTTTAACGAGAATATCACTATATCGGTATAGCGCGCAGCTATTGATACACTATCGCACGGAATCGGTATCTTCCATATTACTCGTCTGGAATAGGTTGAGATGATGAAGGTTTCTCGTCGTCTTTTTTCTCCGTCTTTTTCTTAGATGCCAGTTCGTCAAATGTATCTCCTCGTGCACACGGTAAGGGAGGCTCTGAAGATCCTCGTTTACGTTGCACAGGGGGTGAAGGCTTCTGTTCAGGTGGCTCCTCGATATCATCTTCAAAAAACGGGCTAGGTGAATTAAGTGGACTGGGCGAACTTAGTAGTGGTGATGTGGGTGATAATTCTTCGGGTGGAGGGGATGCAAATTGTTTTCCTTGTTTGATTTGATCGTCTGTCAGGACGTTAAACTTTCGTGGTTGCTGTGAAACTCTTGTGATAGCTATTCCTTTTCCACTGCTCCCTCCTTTAGTTGCTAGAGGCGTCACTAGTTTTTCGCCAAATTTTCGTCTCGATCGATCTTGTAAACCACGCATTACCGTTCGTCCTTCTGGATCCTCATTTTCTTTGCCTGGGCCGTCTTTGCTAACGCGCTTTGCTGGTGGTAACTCCTTTTTAAAGTAACGGTCGATGGTGTTGTGTTTTGAACTTTTTGACGGTGAGTCGGATTTAAAATATTGATCAATCGTTTTTGATTTGCGTTTTCTGTCAACATTTGTGTTCGCCATGATGCAGGAGGTACAATAGAATGGGGGGGATTCGCTATTTGCACCTACCTGTGCACCCACACAAAATCCCAGATATCCTATGTCATCATGATAGCAGAAATTATCTGATTGGCTGCAATTTTATTACCCACTTCCCACTTGATTTGGAGGGAATTTCGTCGGGCATTCCTTTCGGGCACTCTCACTCCAATATTTTTGTCAAACTGCTATAATGAAACACAAGCTAAAGGTGTCTGATAGAGAAAATTTCCAATTGTGAGAGTGTTTGCTACCGGGAATGGGCGAGTGTTGTACCTATTTGAGCAACCAAAAACTCAAAATGCCACGAAATAGATTCGAAAGAAGTGGTGCAGATAGGCTAACAACGTTGTATATCGTGATTACATCAGATCAATCTATTATAGTGAATTGATAATTATCTCAAGAAGGACTTGGTTGAGATTTATGTTTGTTTACTTCTTCGGAAAACCCTCATGCTTGAGCACTTAACCTGAGGGAAAGGAGTGCCAGACGAAGTTCTCAATTGGGCATATACAGTATCTACGAATAAAAACCGTGGCTGAGAGGGCCAATACCGCATCTCATGGCTCCGTTCCGTCAACTGACATATTGTCAACACTTCCTTTTTATTTTTCGAACTATCCACGGAATATTGCACGGGAATGCTGTAGCCTATGCTACGTATATAAAAACCATCGCTACTCAACCTTGTCGGCAACCTTATCAAGTCCCTTCGGGCTTTCAGATCAGCTATTTCACTGGAATAGATGAAATTGTCGCTCACGGGGTTCGGTCCTCCAAGCGAATACTTGATATTTTCTATCAGCTGTCTAGGGAAACGCGAAAAAACTTGAGAACTCGGACGCTTGATAGTGCATGCTTGTCAAGTTCCACTCTTGATCCACAACCTCTGAATCTACAGAATGATGGATAAAAGGTTCTTTTGGTGAGGCTGCAGTCGAACGCCTAACATCGTTGTCCGAGAGTAGCGGGTTAAGTGATACATGGATGACCACCAAGGGCTGGTCCTTGTGTTCCGTGGATAACATGGGGTTTGCGCAATGGTTCGATTCACTGTACGCTCCATAGACGCAAAATTTATTATAGAGTAGCGTAAAAAAAAACATTCAATAACAGTGATGTAGTCTTTTATTCCTCAGAATATTCCGATAGAGTAATTCATGCTAAGATGCACACAGACCAAGATATTATACTGACTTGAAAGTAGGTTTGCAGTCATGGCAATCTGTGCAAATATGTAAACACTGCCTTTCGGATACAACCAAATGATATCAACTTGTAGGTTCTACTCATTATCATTAGGGTACCAGTTTCATAGCTTCAGAATCGAGATGTCAACACCGGAAAGAACATGCGATCAATACTTTAGGAGTATATCCGATCCGGATGCCGCATTAAATCTCGTCCAGATGCACTGCAGAGACCATCACAGCCACCATAGATAGAGCAAGAACAAGTTGTGAAAGACACTTAAAGAACTGTCATCAGTCTCCGTGAAGCACTGATATCAGAGAGTGTGGCTGTGCTGAGATTCATTTCTTTGTACTGACGTTATTGCGTGACGTGAAATAAGCGAGTCCAGGGAGGGGTTTTTCAAACACCAAGACTTCTGCTTGTTTTCGAGATTTGCTGCCCGCAGCGCCATACTGAGGTAAAAGCCACGGCAAAAGGGCAACGCGAAACTGGCTCAACTAATTCGATGTCGTACTTACCAGCGAACCAATTGTCACCAACTCCCCACTCTATATTTTGTTTTCCTATAGACAATGTCAACCCATCGCGATACTCTATTGACAACCGCCAAGTTCGTCGACCCTACCCCACTTCCCGAGAATGTTCCCAAGGTGGATGAAGTTGGTGCGACGTCCGCACCATTGAAAAGCGCGTCTTTTTTCATTGGCCAGTACTGCAAGGAGTACAATGATGATTTTATGCTTTGCAAGAACGAAAACAACGACCCTGAACATTGTCTGAAGGAAGGCAGAAAAGTTACGCGCTGCGCTATTGACTTGTGAGGATAAAAGAAAATATGTAACGCATACATAGTATATTGACAAGTAGCGGTGGTTAGGATTCAAAAACTTCGGGAAAACTGTGGCAAGGAATTTGATGAACACTGGCAATGTTTGGAGAACAACAACCAGGAATTCAGAGCCTGCCGCAAGCCTGAACGCACATTCAACACCTGTGTGTTCGAAAAGTTGGTATGTTGATGACGAATTATTACTGTAAATAGAGTAAATTTTAATGTCATGAATAGGGATTGACGAAGAAGGTTCCTGGTGCTCCTGAGGGCCGGGATTAGAAATCAGCTATTATCAAGGAAATCTAATTCTACTCTCGAAATAAAATAACACTGCATAGATCAGCTCAATATTTCCGATATGGAACAGACATTGCATCTCTGGCACTAATCTATGGTAAGGATTAGTAATCCCGTCCAGATCGACCCTATTCTGCGTTATCGAAGAACTGACGGAGGATGACTGATATTATTCATTGTACGCCATGTGGATGTGATCCAACTTTTTTAAATACCATCTCTACTCGTCTACCCTTTCTACTGTCATATCGCATCCAAAAAAATCTCCTGGTGCCTCTGTGCCATGATATTATCCTAGCTGGCGTCCTTTCTCTATTAGATCATTTCAACGCGACGAAGGATTAGTACAGACTATACCGAACGTCCGAACGCCCATGGAGATATCAGAGTCTCTGATTGTCCGTTGTTAACAGTTTATAAGTTCTTCCTTTATGTAATGTGATTAGCGACCCAACTTGGGCGATCTGACTGTGGTCTAACGATTATGGCACACACAACGCGTCAGAGGAGAGTAACTTCTCTTTTTAGCAAACTATGTGGACTATGGATAACGTTTGCAACCGTATCGTCAAAACTTGTCACATTAGCAGATTAGTTTATCTCGTGCTGAAAGCTTTTTCTACGTAGATGATCACGAGCTACATCGACTCAAGCTTGAGATTCATTCATCTGACCTTTACGAAGTAAAATGTGTTTGCTGTCCACGCTTAACCTTAAAGATAGCACCGTGGCAATAGCTTTATCGGTTTATATAGTTAGCATTTTAAAAGCGAATTTCGTCATACACTCCCACTCCAATATTTCCATCAAGCTATGAAGAGAATGTCTTGATAGTAATAATAATGAAAGTATTTCGGTATAGGTCGGTGCCTATATATGCTACCTATACGACAGAAATATTTACGGTAGATTATGTATGCTAAAGCTTACTAGTGTTACTATGATGCAGGGTGAACAAGGATCTTCCTGTGCTCAAATGATGTAGTGCAAAGGGAATTTCATCGGGCACTTCCCTCGGGCACTCCTTCCCCTCAGATTCAGTGCCCAGGAGTAATTTTTTTGGAAGAAGTGATTGTAAAATGCGTAAGCGTATCTGTACTGCTGCCTCTTTCGAATATATTTTATGGCATATTGAACTTTTGGTCGCTCAAACAGTTACAACTCTCGCGTATTCTTGGGTAGCAAACGCTCTCATAGTTGGACATTTCTACCCTCGGATACTTTTAGCTTGCGTTTTATTATTGCAGCTTGAAGAAAATAATGGAGTGAGAATGCCCGAGGGAAGTGCCCGACGAAATGCCCTTCGATAAACTGTATGGTGCAATAACATTAGCTGTGTCTGGAAGCTCCCTCCCCCTCCCAGAAATCAGACATGTCCGCAAAGGCAAAAATTTCTCACCGTTACCAACAAGTTAGTTTCGACTACCTATGTAGAAGGTGCAGCGTCTAGAAGCCTCCAGAGCATTTTGTCGCTGGAAGTACAGTACAGCTAAAAGTGCGGGAGATGTGTCAGGCGTGCAAACAAAGAAAGTCACACACGCATCAGCATTAAGAAGGCGATGACGTCGAAGAGCGACGACGCGTACTGACCTGCGGTTCGGCAGTTCGCTGCCTGCTGCTCTGTTCACTACCCATCCATATAATGTCATCAAGCGTAGCAACATCTTCGTCTCAACCTGACCAGGATCCTAAGACGAAAGCACTAAAAAGCTACAGAAAAAGGCTTTTGGAGCATCGTGAGCTGGATGCTAAACTCAAAGAGAGTATGTTTCCCCTTTGGCAGATCGTATCACTTCTATATATGATGTATTCATGACATGCATGGCCACCACATCAATCGAACGAACAAAACATTCAACATTTTTTGATTTTTGTAGTGCGTCTTGGATTGCGATCGCTGGATGCCGAGTTTGAAAAATCAGAGGACGATATCAAGGCGTTGCAGAGCGTTGGTCAGGTCATTGGCGAAGTGCTGAAGCAACTGGACGATGAACGATGTAGGCTGAGATTCAACGTTGCTTGTGGATTGATACACCATTAACCTTGTATACGGCTAGTTATTGTAAAGAACACAAGTGGTCCACGCTACGTCGTTGGTTGCCGTAATATGGTCGATAAAGAAAAGCTGAAGCAGGGTGCACGTGTTGCCCTCGATATGACAACATTAACGATCATGCGTATTTTGCCCCGAGAGGTTGATCCTCTTGTATATAATATGTCAATCGAAGATCCCGGTAATGTTAGCTTTGCCGGTATTGGTGGTCTTTCAGAACAGATCAGAGAACTTCGAGAGGTGAACTTGACAAGCTATGCATATGTTGAATAGGTTATTTACGTTGGTAGTAGGTGATCGAATTGCCCCTGATGAATCCGGAACTGTTTCTGCGTGTCGGTGTGAAGCCACCAAAGGGTGTGTTACTCTATGGACCTCCTGGTACTGGCAAGACGTTACTTGCAAAGGCCGTAGCAAGTACTTTGCAGGTCAACTTCTTGAAGGTTGTTTCAAGTGCTATCGTAGACAAATACATTGGTGAAAGTGCAAGACTTATCCGAGAGATGTTTGGTAAGTATTGACAAAATTCTGGGACAAAGATCATTGAGCGCTTGTTTTATATGCAGGTTATGCAAAGGAGCATGAGCCTTGTATCATCTTCATGGATGAAATTGATGCTATTGGTGGTCGTCGATTTTCCGAAGGTACATCGGCTGATCGTGAAATCCAACGTACGCTGATGGAGGTAAGCAATAATCTGGTTGTTGTAGAAATCTATCCGCTAACGCATACCACCGTCAGCTTTTGAATCAGATGGATGGTTTTGATTACCTTGGTCAGACAAAACTGATTATGGCGACGAATCGTCCTGATACACTCGATCCTGCATTGCTGCGACCTGGTCGTCTTGATCGAAAAATCGAAATCCCTCTGCCAAATGAACAAGGACGACTGGAGATTCTGAAGATTCATGCAGGCAGTATTACGAAACATGGTGAAATAGGTAACCGTTGAAGAGAAAGATAAATCATGGGGATACTAAATCAAAGCTTATAACTATAGATTATGAAGCCATTGTCAAATTATCTGATGGATTCAATGGTGCTGATCTACGAAATGTGACTACAGAAGCAGGTAGGAAGCTATTTTTTTTTTATATTCTTATACTTGTTATTCAACGGATGACACAGGAATGTTTGCAATTCGAGATGAGCGTCATTTCGTGATTCAGGAAGATTTGATGAAGGCTGTGCGAAAGGTCGCAGAAGCGAAAAAGCTGGAAACAAAGCTGGATTACGAAAAGATATAAGCAATTGAGATACAATAAAGAATTTAAAATGGATGCTTTATCTGTTTTTATTTATATAATCTATATATATATATAATATACGTGCGTGCGTGTGTGTGTGCGTGTGTATGTATATGTACAAATATATATAGATGCTCTACATTTGACTCAGCAAGATGGATTTTTCTTTTTGTGCATTGCGTGATTTAGAGTGATCAGAGAAAGCAAAAAGGGCAAATAATTTCGACAAATAAAGAGAAAAAGAGGTATAAGGGGGCACCAGTCAAGAGAGCTGATGGGCAGATGTGCACTAAAAAAGAAGGGGGCAAAAAAAAAAAGTGATTCTTCCCTTCATGGAGTCCACAACAGTTGCTGCAACACCTTCCAGCGCTCTCCTACACAATCTTCATATCAACGAACGTGCCTTGCGCATGTTAGCAGTTGTGCTGTCATTAGCTGGCGGTCTCGCATTGTCGCTTATTCTAGGTGTTGGTATTTATATATACTGGACGTTTCGACAGTACAAACGACGTAGATCACAAAGAACAGAGAAGTCTGTAGATCATCACGTAGAAGAAGAGGAAGTGGAAGAAGAAATGGAAGTAACGTCAGAGAATCCACCTGAGAATAACATAAAGCACCCTTCTAGTCCACCACCTCCGCTACCGTCAACTTCACCGTCTCCATCACCTCCACTTCTACCACCTTCACCACCACCTCCTCCTGCCCCGCTTAAATCACGGGTTTTACCGGAGCAAGATATCCCTTATAATCCACCTCAGGCTTCCAGTTCAACGCCTACACCTTCTGCGCCATCCATCAAAGAAATAGAGTCCTATCGTTTTAACGCTGACCATGCGCGATGTCACCATTGTCTTGCGCCCGAACCACCACCTCCTGCATATACACCTAGAGTTTCCCTTCCTTCCAAATATTCTGATTTATGTAGAACATCGCCCACTGTTGATCAAAACTAAAGTCTATTAACAACATTTCCTTTACTAAAACGAGATTAACAGGAGCGCTGCCATGCATTCAGTGAGACACGGTTGTTGTGGCGATTGATTTACTCTTCCATCGCAGTCTAAACATCCGACCTAAAGAGCGCCGGAAGGAATGGGACGATTTCGTTTTTAGGACCCTTTTATAGCCATTCTAGGGAAGAAAAAGTAAATATCCCTAACTTCATGCACGCGATTTACCAAATAGGTAATTTGTGCTTTGTTGAAGGCGCCTCGTCGTTTTTCCCGAATAAAGGCAATTGCGTCCAGAGGTTGCATACCCATTTCAATTAATGCGATCGCCACGAGGACAGGCGCGCGACCCAATCCAGATACACAATGCACAGCAATAGTAGTCTGAACATGTCGCTTAGACTGAATAAGATTTATCCATTCGCATATATCTCGAATCGATGGCTAAAATAATGATGAATGATTTCATTTTACACGTTTTTATGCACATACCACGCCCCCATCCTTAAAAACCAGATCGTAGACACTAATATGGCGATCTATTAATCGCTGTGCATTATATGCTGGTGGACAACAACGAACGACCATGGAGACATCATAGTCAAAAAATTGCTCCATATAGTGATCTAGGGTTGACTCGGTTGGACTGTCGACGATTAAGAATCGTAGGGCTGTTCCATAGCAATCAATCGTAGTTAGCCTTCTACCTAAAGAGGGTTGAGCTATAGACATAAAAGGTTGGCTAGAAACGTAAGGCATGAGAGGCAAAAGGAACAAATCTGGACGAAGTTATATAAAAGCAAGAAAGAAAGCCGATGTAAAAACCGAAGATATCACTAGACACAATTCCAAGAAGCCTTTTTCGTTTTTAATCGTTATGCGGTATTTTTTTCAGGCTATTGTTTTCTCACGCACGGAGCTAAATAGCCTATTGATCTGAATGTAACACAAAAACCCTATTATACGATACAGGTCATTATGCTGTAGCTACCATAAAAATTTGGGTGGAACAGTTTTGGAATGGGTACTTAGAACTGTGTGTGCAAGTTTTCGGGACAATTCACTGTCATCACTCTCATACATATGTTCGTCATCGATTGTAAGTTCACTGCTGGTATACGACAAGGCATCTGATTCGTTGTCTGAATTATCTTCCTCAGGCTGATTGTGGTCCTCTCGAAGCTCACAATAGATAGTTGTCACATACGTAAATGCTCTTTCCCATTCGCGTGCTTTTGCCACTAGGTCCGGCAAAAGGTACATACGATAGCCGAATTCTCGATTGTACCGTAACCGACCATGACATTCTAACACCTTTTTCCTGAATTGTAACGCTAATCCACGCGATCCAAACTCAACATGCCTTTCGGCTAATTCGTCGGCTGCAGGACATATTACTTTTCGAAGCAAACGCAACGGTATCGTGTACCGTGGTGGTTGGGTCTAGCCAATGATAAAATCAGAACGATCAACTGTTACTGTACCCTTACCTCAAGGTACTGAAAGTCATAGAATTCCAGCTGAGCCCCTCGCAACACCGCCCAGTAGCGTTCCCATCTCTAGATGTACAATTTCTTTTTTAGAAAAAAAAAAAAGGCAAGTTATTTTATCCTCTTACAGGTGATGTTCTTCCTCTCACATAAACAGTAACAAAATCTTGCAGCAGTGTTGTGTTGTTCAACAGTGTTTGTGCACGACGGCTAACATAAGTGCCATACACAACGAGGACTTGATATGCATTACTTTGGCTCGGTTGAGTATGATCGTTAATAATGATGCGCTGTAATTGTTTTTGCTGAGCAGACATGGTGATCTTGAACGTTTCCTTGCCGATACACTTATCCTGTGTGCGGGAGTTGAACACCCCAGATGATCGGATCTGCGCATAAACCGTAAGGGTTGCCGTTGTAGGTTTCTCCACTTCACTACAAATGATTATAACATAAGACACTACTGATTATAGAAAACAAAATAGACTTGCAATAGAAATATCTCATCGAAATTGGCTTCAACGCAACGTTTTCCACACTTTTCAGCTGCCGCATGGGCACTTATGCATATCTGTTCATCTACCTGAGCACTGCAACGGAATGTACGTACTTGGATGCATCAGCAAAAATAAAAATGTCAAGAAAACATGGATATACCTTTGGAAGTGTCTTTGCTGGTGACCTGAAGCACTATCGAAAGAGTCAACCATTCATTCCTTGCCTTGTGTATGTTACCTCGCAAATAAAACATCGCCTTTGGATTCATAGTTTCTACAATGGGAGGACGCAACATAGGACTTTTTTTTTTTTTGTGATTGTTCAAAATACAACGTTTCTTTTAAGATTTTTTTTGTTTACTTACAATGTTTGGCTCCGTAAGTGTGGTCTGTGCATCACTGTAGAACCTGGGCAATTAGCCAACGGATGGCCTAAATTACTTGTTTCATGTTTAATCCACTCCAACTTTTCTTCTGGAATATCCTCTAGCGTATGAAATGGACCATTGTAATGCACTATTGGTTCAGCTGTCTTGTGCTTTAATCTGATTCCTTCTTTCGGCAGAGGAACTGGTATTGCAGGTGCCACACGTTTGTGTGTTGGTAGTCGGATATGGGAACCTGCGACTGAGAGTGAACGACTGAGGAAACTTCGGAATGATGTGGTGGACAGAGAAGACTTGAGGGAAGAATTCGTAGATAGGTTGCTAAGCATGCGCGAATGGAACCGGCGTGGCGCCGGTGGACTTGGTAGTAAAGGATTTCTGATGGTGGGGTACGATTGCATGTTTGAAGAGAAGGAGAAAAGTGTATAGTGATCCAGGCACGCATAAACGAATGATCAAGTCACACAAAATCCATAGAGACTTTCGGAAACGACGGCGTGTTTAAAATCATTTTCCCTCTTTACCATAGGATGATATTCTGGCGTGATGCGTTGTGCATATGGCAATGTGGTTTTAAGGACACATTGCAGATGTGATCAGAGTGTACATGTTGTGCAGTTGATGAAATGAGTTTTTATACTGCTATAAATCAATTTTGTGAACATGAAGGCACAAGTTTGCTATGGGGAAAAATCAAATATGCGTCATTAAACATATCAGCTAAACCATACAATTTTACTTAAATGTACATGTCATAAGAGATCCGTTCATTGTTAATATAACTCATACACTTGACATCCTTTCCAAAAGCAGCCGCTACATCCTGTACCGCTTCAGCATGGATGAAATATGGAGACTTGCAGTATATGGAACCGATCGTTGTTAAACGCGCTGCAAAAGGTCTTGAAGTGGCACCGCGTATAGAAGACTTTGTAGTATAGCGTATTTTGTGTGCTTCGATATATGACAAAAGCATTTACGATCATGACGATCCAGAACAGAGAGCATGCCGGATGGATGGCTAATAGAAATCATAGATGATGTTAGATGTGATCAATGGCAGTACATATATGGGATTTTAGAGAAAAAGAGATAGACGGAGCCAAAGGGAGACAGCCATTACTTCCGTTCAATCCAAAATCAGAATACATATCTTAATGCAATGTTTCATCTCTACTCAGACAGAGCTTCATTATAACCTGAATACATGTTGACTACCTTCTTAGTCAACCTACATTGTACTACCTGTGCACAAGGAACAAGAAAAGACGCCAAGCTGTTTAACATGATAATCTCCTTGAAATCAAAAGAGACACGCTTTAGTCACAACAACCACTACTAACGATTGTTGACTGCAGTATCGTTTAATTGACAAACTGCTGACAGCGTTAAAAACTAATACATGTTTTAGAAACACTATGATTGCAAGCTTTTTCTCTTTATTTATTGTAGCATGCACTTGTGCTTTAGGTCCAACTTTAATCGGATAAACAATTTAGCTGCCTTTTAACTGGAAGGTCAAATCTGCACGGGTTGGTTCCTTAACTGATCATCAATGTTACCCATGCATCGTACCACACGAATCGGTGAAGACGGTTACGATGATAAATACCGAAAGCTTGGAAAACTTCATGGCGCTCCAACAGAGGCAAGTGCATTTTATTTGCCATTAACGGTGCACTGATGATTTGTGAAAACCTGAAGTTACGGAGGAGGAGTAGTAGACGTATCCTTTGGCTTGCTGGCCTAGCCATCGTCAGCTTTCTATTTTACATGGCATCGTACCGTTCCAGCGTAATACTTGAAAGGGAATTCGTGAACGACGAGGTCAATGATCACCTAGACGGGTACAAGGCGCCAGGCACCACACCAGGAAAAACACAAGAAGAGTTACCGGGTTACAACGAAGAGAAAACGTCCACAAAGCCAACTTTTCTTTTCACACAACATCCACCACCTTCCAAGTTAACGCCAGATGATACTTTGACTGCTGAACGTCAGCAACGTGTTGTTGATGCTTTCAAGCATGCCTGGAAAGGTTATGTCACGGACGCTTTTGGCCATGATGAATATCAGCCTATGTCGCATACTGGTCGCGACTGGGCCCATGGTGGCATCGGTCTGATGATTATAGACGCATTGGACACAATGCAATTGATGAATCTAGAAGAGGAGTACAGCCAAGCACGAGGCTGGATTGAAAAGCATCTCGACTTTGATAAGCAGCAGGAGGTTAATTTGTTCGAGACCACCATCCGCGTCCTCGGCGGCTTGCTGTCGGCATACCATTTATCCAATAACGACGAGATTTATTTGGAAAAAGCAACTGACCTTGGTAATCGGTTGATAGGTGCTTTTGCCAGCAGCTCTGGTGTGCCCTACGCAACCGTTACCTTATCGACTGGGTTACCTAACAAATTCGATGTCCCTAGTAGCACAGCTGAAGTCACGACACTCCAATTGGAGTTTAAGTACTTAAGCCATCTCACAGGTGATCCAAAGTATAAAGATGCGGCTGACCAGGTCATGGAGCGATTCGTTGAACTTGTTCAGACCAACAAGACTCTCGATGGTTTGGTTCCCATTAGGATCGAGTAAGCTCTTCCTTTGTATACCTTTAGCTAAATCATGCTGTCTCAGCCCTGTCTCTGGTTCTTTTGCTACGCGCGAAATCCGTCTTGGTTCTCGTGGTGATAGCTACTATGGTAACATGATCCGAAAAGCAATTCAGACTCTCATTCGGTCTTCTATTGATTAGAATACTTGCTTAAACAGTATCTCCAGACGGAAAAGACGGAAAAGAAGTATCGCGAGATGTATGATCAGGCAGTACAAGGCATCAAGTCTCATTTACTAGCTAAGAGTTACCCTAATCATCTGGTGTATATTGGTGAGCTCCTTGAAGGTGATCCATCCAAACTACATCCCAAGATGGATCACCTTGTCTGTTTTATGGCTGGTAGTTTCGCCCTTGGTGCAACAGAAGGTCTTATGCTGTCGCAGAATCCTTCATTGAACGACCGTGACCATAATGACCTTCAATTAGGCAAGGATATTACACGAACTTGCTACGAAATGTACAATATGACAGCAACAGGCTTGGCCAGTGAAATTGTGTACTTTAACACCAACCCAGAAAGCTCTACGGAAGACTCAGATATGATCATCAAACTGTATGATCGCCACAGCTTGTTGCGACCAGAAACCCTGGAAAGTATCTTTTTACTATGGAGAATCACTGGTGACAACGTATATCGGTAATGTCTTGCTTTCTTATTTCTTTTCGGGTATTGCTCAATTTTCCAGCAGAGAATGGGGCTGGAAAATCTTTGAAGCCTTTGAAATATATACCAAGCAAAATGGTGGCGGTTACACGGCCCTCAAGGATGTCACACAAATCCCTCCGATCAGAGACGATCGGATGGATACATTCTTCCTAGTAAGTTGCTTCGTTTGGTATCTTTCCATACTCAATTCCTTTTTTTAACAAAAATCAAAAAAGGCGGAAACGTTGAAATACCTCTATCTTTTATTCAGTCCCAATGACCTGATGCCATTGGATAAATACGTTTTGAATACTGAGGCTCACCCTTTGCCCATGTTCAAGCCGACGTGGGTGTAAGGCTATTTTGCTTTTTTGTTTTCTTATACAAAAAATTACTCTGTTCTTTTTGAAAAAAATTACAAAAGAAAGTATAGGAGGTCCTTACAACCTCTCCGCCAACAGCTCCTCGATGCAATGATTGATAAATTCGCGTTTTGTATCCATGTCGACGCCAAAGTGATTGGATAAAGCGTCCCGGACTTGCTTTTTGGTTAATTGCATCAGGTCGTGCTGATCCAATATCTGTTCAATGGCCTGGATCATCTCAACCTCGGTTGGAAAGTATCCCGCGTGGTCTTCGGAAGAACAAGTACATGTCATTTCGTCATACATCCTGCCATCATCATCTTCAGAGCAAGACAGATCTTTTTTCTCCCATTCCTGCTCATGTTCCGACCAACGTTTGGTGGGCACTGTAGATGGATCAAACGTTCCCTCTTCTGGTCCCACTGCTTTACGTTGACCCTTCTCCCCCACAACAATACGCGTGTTTCCCCACGAGAAATCGTCGAAATGCCAAAATGCATAAATAGGAATCAAGAAAGAAAAGACAGGAATTGCCAAGACATAGACAATCATCCATCCTACATGTTCCCACTATGAAAAAGAAAAAGGATCAGTCTTCTCAAACGCTTTTTTTTTTTTTTTTTGCTTCGGTACCTTGCGTCGGAGGATAAAGATGACAGCTTGGAGACCATAGACACCAGCAAGCGTAATGATCGACATCAGTGGCACCTGACTTGTGTTTGTGCATAGCTGATACACCAGGTAACCCAGGTAGCACACGACAGCCGGCATGACCAACGTACTCAATAAGTCAAGCATGACGACGAAGCGCATAGAGAAACAGCAGAATCCACAAAGCTCGGGAAGGAACATAAGCTCACCAAGATTATGAACGGTTGAATTAATCCAACGCCGCCGCTGCGATAGTAGTACTGGCCATCGATCGGGCGCGTTCGTCATACAAGCGGCATCGGGAGTAAATTTTGTCTTGTAGTGTGGGAAATGTTTGAGAATTAAAGTGGTGAGGTAACGATCTTCTCCCAAATGAAGTAGGTTCTTCTTATGCAGCGTGTCGACACTGTTTTCGGCATAATCCTCAATGACCTGATTAGACGCCAGAAGTGGTTGGTTACGCGTGGTAGATCGAATGCGGTACATGCAGAAGCAACCAGGTAGACAAGTGACACTACCGAAAAGCGATTCAAACGCTTTGGCCAAATGGTGGGAAATATAGTACTCGTAGACTTGAATCATCGTAACCCAGGTATCTTTTTCGTTTGACAGCATGGTTTCGCCACACAATCCGACGATCTTGGGGTCGTAAACGAAGCAGGCAACCATTTGATTCAGTGAATCTGGTAATACCTCTGTATCTGCGTCAACCATGAGGACAAATTCGTAGAAACTAGGATTGACGCCAATGACATTTTTGAGTTGATGATGGATTTCAAGCTCCAGAGGGGTCATTGGCGAATCAAAGTGGACCTTGTTCAGGAACCGCATCAAGACCATCTGTGAATCACGTTTGCCTCGGTTACCCGGCTTCTGGCGCTCCTGGGGGGTGCCGACCTTGACCACAACGATATATGGAACCACATGGCCAGCACATTCATACAAGCCCGAGTAGACCTTGCCCATATTGTGCTGTTTCCTACCTTCTCCCAGCGAAAGGAAGGACATGGGTTCGGGGTCTACGTTGGGATCGGTTCCCAGGATGTCCAGAACAATTCTCGGTGTCGATCTGTCGTTTCCGCTTCCGACGATCATGCCGTCGGCCACAAGGAACAAGAGTTTGCGCTTGTCGTCGTAACGCATCACTGTCAACGAATCGATTGTCTTGCGAAGGGATTCTTCACCTTCAGTATAACATGGAACCTGACAGATAATAAACTTGTCATACTCTTCGGGCGGCCGTTTCGTACTGAGTCTGAGTGCTGCAAGAAATTTGAAGAGAATAACACTGCACAGGAACCCAGTGATCAGTAGCAATAGGTATTCGGACAACAGACACTGGAACGAGTTTCGCGTATCGACTTTGCCAACAAAAAACAAGTTTCGCATGCAGGTCAACTGTCGCTCACGCAGAGCACGGTCCATCGGTAATGCATCAAAGTGAGCGGATATATCGGTGCCAGCCAGCTGCCGGAAAAGCTCTGTAATGGCGTTGTCGATGAAATCTGTGCTGATCCTCTCTGGCTGCTTGTTTAATGGCGATGTGCCAGCTGCTCCAGTTGCTGGAATTCCTGGTGTAGTACTGTTGGTTGTGGTGCTGTTGTCGTTCGAAATAATTGGTTCAGGCCGACCGCCCATCATGTAGGACGTCAGATCATATACGTCGTTATGAACAATGGCCCACAAACGGTTGGTGTTGATTCCGCCCAGTTGCACTGGATAAGATGCTTGGTTTTTGACGTCAACTGGGTCGTATCCCATAAAACCTAGACGGTAGTTTTTACGTAGATACACCATTTGTTCAAAGTACCAGTCGGGTCTATAATCGTCTTTGTGGTATCGGAAGTCGTGATAGAAGGAATTTGAATCCGTCATGTTGATGTGCGAATTCAGCATCACCTCTTTAGGTACCGAGCCATCGATGCCATCACATAGGGCTGACACCTGGACCGGGAATAGATCGCTTGCATCCTGGCCAGCATACTGGTACAGAGCACTGGTAGGGATCACTTGGGACGCCCAGTGGCGGGGTGCAAAGGAAGTAAGATCGAATACTTCTCCTCGAATTGCAACGTAGGCGTTGTCTTTGTCGCTCTTGGCTTGTAGCTCGGATTGGGTGAAAAGATCTTGATGCGGGCATACCAGCTGACCAAAGAATGCAATAAACCAAACCATGACGGCACAGAGAAGCAAAATCAGGCAACACAGCGTTACCTTTTCTCGCCACGCCATACGAATATCTACGCGACGCATACCACCTATCCACTGCATCACGAATCCAGGGATCCACCAGGTGCAGAACCAGGTCAGCATAACCCAGAAACAGCGCGATTTGCTCATTTTTTTCTTCTTTGTTTGTGCTGCCGGTGGAGCTGCCGCCGCCGCTGCCGTAGCTCCAGTCGTTCCTACTGCAAGTGGAGGATCGGCCCTCATACTGCCATGCATGGATGTCGAATCTGCGTGTTGTGGATGTGCACAGATGTCCCCGTCGCAAAGGTGTGAGCAAACAGATTCTGTTTCGGTGAAACAATGAACAGCGTTGTAGCACTCGTCAACGGAATACATGGAACCTGTTTCCATCATGGACTGGCCAAAGCATGAGAGTGGTTGTGAACAGGATGTAACCATCCCTTCTTCGTCCTCTACAAGGCGACCGGAAATTGTTTCAGTTCACCTTCGGAAAACAATAAGATGGACCCTCTCTCTTCTCTCTCTCCCCTTCTATCTCTCTTTCTCTTCCTCCCTCTCTCCTCCTTTTTTTTTCCACACTATGCATAGTATTGTTATTTCTTTTACCAAAAGGAATGCCTTTAGCGATACAGCGGGCTCGTCTTTGTTCTCTTTTTTCCATTCCTCGTTGTTTGTTTTCCAGTGTAGACCATGCTAGTTCGTTTAGACACACCTAGTTTTTAAGACAATGAGTCTGTGGTTTTGCTAGAAATTATTTTAAGTATTGCTACCTTGCCATCCTTTACAATCATCATCGATGCATCCCATTCATACGTTTCTGCAAGCGCCATACATTTCTTTATGGGTTCGGCATCGAGTTCAACCGCCGTGGCCTGGATAAGGTCAGCATAGCGTTCGCAGAACTCGAGGATTTCATATTGCATGGTGTATTCATGTCTGGACCGTTTACATAACTGCATAATTTGGAACATCTTGATTTGGGCCATGATTTTTTTGGCGTCGCACGAACTGGGAAGAAGCAAATCATTAGGTTTGAGACAAATGACCCACCACCGTTTTGTCTCCTCTAAAGTCGCTATCAGATCGTCGATGGCTTCTACCACTTGATGAACTGCTCCAGGTTTTTCTTTCCCCTGGCCGGATTGCTGTTTCGGTTTCCGAACAGACGGTGACCGGCGTGGTTTGGAAGATTGTTGTGCAGCGACGATCATGGTATTTTTTGGATGCGACTCGGTTGCAATTGTCTTTTGTGCGAATATTCTTTTCACAAGATCGTTTGCTTTGATTTCTTCGTCTTCCTCCGCATCGTATTCGCGACGGAACAGAGAGAGAAAATCTGCGCTCATACTGTCAGGGGTGGTACCAAAGGCAGATAGATTGTACACAACGTGACCAGTGAAATGCTGGATGGTGAATGGTGACTTTTTGGTGTTGAGACACGGATTTCCTTTGTTTGCTGATAAAAAGGTACTGATAGCTTCTGTCCGTTTTTCTTCTTGGAGCATCCGAATCAGTCCGTGGGAGGGATCGGCTAAAAGTGGAATACATTCATCTTCCTGTACTTCACTGGTGCCGGCGCCGTAGTTTGGGTTACGGACCATAAATTGTTGGAGCTTTTCGTTGGCCAGATGCACACACAGTTGCTCAAAACACTGTACGGATGCATCGTTACCGGGGAAATCGACAATACCGATGAAATTGTGGAAAGTTGACTTGCATAGTTTCTTATTCAGCATCTCGATGACCCAATCGAATAGTAAGGAGTAAAGCGTTTGCGATAAGTGGTCGCGTTGAACAGTAGCTTGCTCGGCATTCAGAAAGATGGTAGTCAAATCCCGCTTGATGAGTTTGGTTTGATACGTTAGAACTTGCTCCAGCGCCTTGGATTCAACCCCTAGCAACTCGGCTGCTATATCCAGTGTTGCTGTATTTCGGACGACGGCCGCGTCCTGCGTCTGGTCATCAACAAACTGCAACTGGTTCAAGTGCAAGATGGCGGCCAGGATTTGTGTCAGTTGCGTCCACTTCGATTTACTAACACCAACAGCTTTCAGATGACTGTGCAGCTCTGCCCATTTTTCATCTTCATCCACCACAATATGGTCCTTCTTTGCATAGTCTTGCAGGTAGAGTGCATTTTTCTCTTCTGGTGAAGCGCCATGTAGCAAGTAATAAAGGACGTGAAACTGTCTCTCATCTGTCATGACCTGGGTAATTCTGGATTTCTCGAGCATGTAATTAAGAATCTTTGCGCCAATCATTCGACCCCGCTCGTTGAATTGAAGCTCGAGGTATTTGCCGAACCTCGATGCATTATCATTTGCCAACGACTTTGCATGGCCAAAGGCCTCGATGATACTGTAGGCTTTCTGCACGAGTTGCGGTACTTTTGAAGATTTTTTGTTGTTGTGGCCACTGCTTAGAGTCACAAGATGATAGAGTATCCACTGGTGCGTCTCTGATTTCCCGCTTCCACTTAACCCGCTGTACAAGAAGAAGCATTAGCAGACGCAACGGGAAAAGCACAACATGCCTGAGGACAATGGATTGATCCTGACCAGTTCGTCGCATATGGAAATAGGCCTGATTTACATGCTGAAATATGTGTGGATCAAGCCTGTCGTCCGCGCTGTCGGTGTCTTTGTACTCTCCCAGGTATGTTTCGCTCACTTCCTGTATCGCTTCTGGCGTTGTGCCTTTGTATGAATTGATGACAACCAATGTGGAGTGGTGCAGCCGGGTATGCATTTGATCTTGCAAGAACCGTGCTCGCAAGGTCGCCACAATCAAATCCTCCGTCAAAGGCTCGATCTCGGTCAGATCATTGTGAGTGATAGTCGGCGGCGGTGCAGGAACGCTCTGCATCTCTATCAGTCTCTTTTCTCTTTTTGTAGACGGCAGAACTTCCACTTAAAATGAGGGGAAAGGGAAAGGAAAATCAAGATGCAAAAAGTTCCAACCGTAAACTGCCCCCACCCCTTCTTTAGCTTGTGCTACTTTCATCTCCTAACAAATAACCCCTTCTCAATTCGTTTTTTTTTATCTCTCCCCCCACAACCCCCTTCTCCCCCTACTTCGTTTTTTTGTGTTCAGCCCACTTAAAATCCGCTTCTGCTCAAACATTACTTTTCCTCATGATTTTCTGCAGTAAGACTCGAACCATGATAGTTCGCTTTGCATGGCATGATCAGACGACAGCTACCGCATCATAAGAACGCACATAAATACTTCAAAATTTCATCTATCTCGTAAACATCATAGGACCTCTTTCTTTAACGAAAGCCTTAGAAAAAATAACACATGCACTTTTCTCCTCTATTATCTCCTTCTCTTTTCTTTTCTCATCAATTCCTATCATCATTTTTCTTTTTTTTCCAAGAAACAAAACATACCAATTTGCTCACCCTTGTTAGAGCGGGGCAGCCGTCTGATTTGCCATGATCTGATAGAGATATGAAGAAAGCGTCAAGATGATTCATGGCCAGAATCTAGTTTAAGTTATTTAAAGAGTATGAGACATGTAATCTTGTCTAGTTCAGTTTAATAAGCATCGCCTACGCAAAACAGGAAGCGGTAATGCTTCCTTTGGAATAAAAATCACGCGATTCAATCAATGCTATTCGTGGTTGACAGTTTAGTTTACCCTTTTGCCAACGTACATATGGTATGGTTAAGCAAATTCCGCAAACCTTTCTTTTTTTGGCTGATCTTCCACCTAACCTCTGCATCTTATTAATGTAACTTTACTCATTGATGAGTTACAAATTCCGTACATAGAGGAGCTATGGTAGCCGTGCCTTGAGCATGCAGATGCCAAAAAATAAAAAATAAAAACGATCCACCCCACTTGCAAAAAAAAAAAAAAAGAAAAGAAAAGAAAAGAAAAGAAAAAAGTATACACGCTCTCAGTTCCGAGATTCATTTGTATCCAGAGGCCAACCAACGTATATTTGATGGTCAAAGTGCATGAGGATGCCGAACATAGATACGGATGAAAAAGCTAGGGTGCCACGAAGACTTGTAGTGGTGTAGGTGACCGTTCCGTAAGAAGATGCTGAAACATCCATAACCAAAAGCCAAATGTCACAGGTTTGCTGCCGGTTCTGGGGGCGGTAATGATGGTATCGCATAGAGAGATGTCCTTTTCTTACGCCGCGTATTTGAGGGTCGATCATCTCGTAGATTCAGTCATGGACTAAAGATATCATTATAGATCCTCTGCTAACTGTAAGTTTAAAACTTAGAAGCTCCATTTAATATACATATACCAATAGTGCGCTTGATCAATACTGTCAAACGACGCAAGTCATGAAATAAAGTGTGAGCATTTGTCACTAACGCCACTTTAGACTCACCATGATCTGAGGAGCAAAGAGGCGTTAATTGATATCACAACATATGGTCGCTCGTCGTCATTCGTCTCATTGGTAAAGCTATTTAACCTAACATTGCGCGAAGGGGTTGGATACTATGCAGCGAAAAGCCAATTTACAGGATATGCTAGATAATTTCGCTTCTGCGCTAACACTCTTTTCTTCCTCGGCCAACCTATGCTGAAGGCTTGACGATGCGAAGGGGAATACTAAAGACCCTAGAACGCTTTGGACTTACTTTAACTTTGAGTCTCTGCATGTTACTGAAAAGTGCCTTCGAAGAACGTTCTTTCTGATCCGTTTGTACCATAGTATTCCATTATTTGATTTTATCAATTGTTTGTATATTTATTTGCGCTCCTCTTTTGAATGGAAAAAACCGTTTATATAAATCCTTGTACTGACCCCAATATTGAAAAACTAGCATGTACAAGCGTTTTATGGTGTGTGATAATGTCGAACAGCACGGAATACAATAAACGTTCGGCCTGAGTGTCAATGACATCCTGCAAAAAAAAGAAAAGGAAATTCTAGGGGAGATGCCCAAATTCCTACACTACGCTGTCTTCTCGTTTTCTGCGCCTACAGAGTTTGTTTTCGAAGTGGCTTCTAGAAACGTCATGAGACGGTTCCTTTTACAAGACTTAGCTGTACTTAGTGAAAGATAAATATACATGTGCGAAACGTGCGTCCTTGGTCGTGATGAAAATAGCTGACAATGTCTCGGAGCCCGGAGCTACTGTCGGTAACCTACAGGATTATGCAGTTACAGTCAGCACTATTCATCTACCAATGTTTTCTGCATCAGCAGCATTTATCATTGAATTGATTAACAGAAGAAAAGGCAGACACAAAAGTAGTCGTGGGATCTGTATTAAGTACAAGGATGTCTGGAAGAAACCTTATGCATCAACAATTAAAAAATCCCGTTAAGGTTTAAAATTCTACTTGATATCTTTGACTTTCCAGGAGTGGCGAAGTTGTCAGTAAGATACTATCTGAAGGCTTTGCGTTCACACTTGCCTAACCTCTTACTGTTACGAATACCAACATTCACGGTGGGTAAAACAAGCATAGAGTATGAAGAATAAGAAAAGACCTCTCAAAGCGAGTTGCATTGCGAAAGAAAAAAAATTGGAGGTGCTGACAGAGTTTCGTTAACCATCATTTGTTTCCTGTTATCTGTAGGAAAGACATGAAAGGACGACATTCCAGGATGACAAATTCTGATTTTGGGTCGTGCGATTGGTACTCCGTCAGGGACAACGTTATTCCATACAACTTCACTTTTGTGACATGACACTCACTGCATATTTGGGATTACTTTCAGTGGGAAGCACAATCCAGAATCGACAAAATGTTATCACTGCTCTGCTTGAACAAGAAGAAGTTGATCAACGACGACAATTAAATGAAGCCGTTACCAATGCAGAGCTTGATATAGTATCGTCCATAAGCCAGCAACGGGGCTTAACAGAACCAAAAGGTTGAAAATCACAGTTGATTTCGTATGTTGATCCCTTTTAATGCTTTGTCTCTAAAGAATCGCGCACCATCCCTATGCTATAGAGACGGCAGAAAATGTTGCAGGCGTTACACTCGCCATAGGCGCCATGGTGGCCAATTATACGTTGTGCTTTCCTATTGTCGTTGCCAGACACCGGATACAAGCACTGCCTGCAGCCTATCGTGAAGCATACGTTGAATCGCCTTTGGGTTTCTTACAGTGCATTCAGTCGAGCTATCGTCGGTATGGTTTTCGAGCGATGTATCCCGGTTTCGGTCTAGGCATGTTTGGTCAAGCTATCAGCGCAGTCTACGAATCTCTAGTGAATGACGTTGCACAGTCTTTTGATACAAGCCAGTGGAGTCTTCCATTACAATATGTTGCTATTGTGAGCACTAAATGGTAAATGAGGATCATGATTGTTCTCGGGCTAAAATTCTCCCCTAGTATATTATGGGCTATCAATATACCCATGTTCCCTCTTTATCGCAATGCACTTATTTTACGAGTTCAGACGGACTCTGCCACAACTCGCAGACGCATCTTGTCCTTTCGTGGGTTCTTGATGGCTTACAAAAAGGATTTACTACGTTTTGTGTCATGGCGACAGCTATCTTCGGACGTTTCACTTCCGCTGAGGAGTGTTTTTATACCTTCTTGCGTGTTCAACATTATGACCGAAAGTATGTTAACGTTTCTTTACAAGCGAGTGTATCAAGCATTTATATCTCCTACGTTCCGCGAACGCCGTCATAGCCGTCGGTCGTCTCGCAGGTACTCCGAAAGGCAAAAAGATATGAATATAGGCATGCTGCATACGTTTTATCCAGAGATTGCGTGCAGCGTTGTAAGCAGTATTATTACACGAATCATTAGCTATCCAGTCGACACGATCCTCTTCAAACTCATGATGCAGGATAGCGGTGTGCACAAGGTGAACACAGACTACACCGGATTCCTCGACTGTGTTATTCGGACATGGCGAGACGAAGGCGGCTGGAAAGCTTTCTTTCCTGGTTGGAGTGGAGGAGTTCTGGAGACGATGGGTGGCTATCTCGTCTTGGAAGTAGCTTGGTGGGCGTATCGTCTGGTCGATTGGAAACTAAGCAATTACCCCAACACTGAGATGAGGACCGTGCGAAAAGCACGACGTTTGAGAGAACGTCTAGAAGGAGCATAAAACTGTAATTTATAAAAAACGGGGTTTTATTGACATGCATTTCTCGTTATCTTACAAGGGCAGGGGCGTGTTTAGACAGAGGATGCTGACAAGCAGCCAACACATTAGTTTAAGTCTATTACTCTATTCTAAGTTGGTTTGTTATTGCTTTACAGGGTCCCAGACAAGGCTTTGTATCTTTCCGCGGCAAAGAGGACTAGATACAAATAATTCTGAGTAAGTTTTGAAAACCCATTTGTATCTTTCGAGAAACAAAGAAATGCTTTTTACCATGAGTCAAACGCGTCTGCACAACGGCGTCCCCAACCCCCATGACCACAAGGTATCAGCGAGGTATTTTTCGGTTCGGAGAAACAGATGGTGCAGAGTGGTCCGTCCCAGTCATACTCGCTGGTGTCAACGTAGGATGCGAGAGTCCGTCGTGTTCGAATGAATCGCGTGAGACGTTGCTTGAACTGGTCGCTGAGATAGCCAGCCTTGCTTACACCCTTATAACGAACATCGATTGGAGGAGGATACAGCCATGGTCGATCACCAAAGTTTACAAGGACATGTTGATGTGTAGTCAGGCTGATGGCTGGATAGAGCTCCAAACATCTTTCGGGCACCTGGATGTCAGTAGCATGAGAGGATAAACGATCTTGGTCGGACGTGCCTTCCTCTATTTTACCGGTGCTATGATTCGTACTGACCTGCTTTGTGTAGTTTGGAAATGCAACTGTCACACCGATGTCCACTCCATTAATGAAAAAGGAGCAATAACCGACATCCAAGTCAATGAAGCTGCCAAGAACATCACCAGCTATGCATTTGACAGGCGGCAAATCTCGAGGATTTATTGCTGTACCGTTGGCCTACAAAAGACACACCCGTTAAGAAGAATGCACGGCTGTTCGCCTATACTTTACCCAAACAGAAGTACGGTAGGTGTCGAAAGCAAATCCATTCTGGGGGTTAGGACGTCGTATGTCAGTATAAGAAACTAGAGAGACCTTGCTTACCTCATCATCACCCACGCCATAACCTTCTTCTGGTTCGAACTGGCATTGTTTTGTAGCCCATCCGATTTGCATGATACCATCGCTCAACAGAAGTGTCTCGTAGTACCATTTGCCTCTTCTGACACCAACCGTGGCACGGATGGACTCAAAATTAGATCGATCATTTCGTATCTGTCATGAAATAAAAATATTCTGCAATCGATGTCATCTTAGGAATTTAGCTTACCTCGAGACCGTTTCCACCAATTTTCCAATGGTACGTAGCATCAAATGGATTAAGAACCACGTTGAGATAGCTCAAGTCCCAGGTAGAAGCAGCCTGCTACCATACGTTAGATAAATGGAGGATAAATAGGATCTGTCTACATTACATCTTTCTCTTCCTCGCCTAGAGCATTCATTAGCTTTGGTACGACAAAGAAAATGGATAGGCTTACCAAAGACGCGTTCCAACGCCCAACGAGCACAATGCGCAAGTTGTAAGTACTTTGACCATTGGGGTCGTAGTTCTTCGGGAGGGATGACGCCTGTATCGAAGATACTGAGGCTGAAATATTTGGGGACAAAAACCGACCGGCATTTGATTCCATCGTCTGTATCCGGATAGTCCTTTTCATCAAAAGCATGGATCACACGTGCCCGACGTCGGAAAAGCTCTGACATGACATGCTGAACCCTTGTCCACAGACCCACCCTTGATCTGCGGATTGGATGCTCGATAACGAAATCGTTTGGGCACCATAGAAAGTCTGTCAAACGGTAGTTTGTCACTTCACATTCTCGCAATACCGAGCGAAGAATCTGTCGGATATTGTAAGGATGCTGTTGGATCTCAAGTCTGATAGGACCTATGGAATAGACCAGACTTATTTTTCAGTGGATCATTCACTTTCTTCTTGCCTGTCAAAGCAAATTTCTCTAGCGCAAGCAAGGAGTGCATCCGTACAAGCACTTCTTCTTGAGGATCGGCTAGCATCTGTAGTAGCAACGATGCTACGCCATCAGACCACATTGCCTGGCTCACATCACCTGCAAATTTTTCAGCTAACAGAGACCACAGAATCGCGGCATTTAGTTTTGTCTTCGTGTCTGCAGTGCGTCGTCGTTCTATTTGTCGTCGTTGAGAACAGTGGAAAGTCCACATCCGACCTTTATAAATCTTTTGAATGATGACGGATGAGACGTGCGACATGATCTCGCGGCCATGGAGAGCCGAAAGGTCGAGCAAATGACCGAGGAAAGCCATGGCGACGGGATTCATCGGGTCCAGCTGGTTAATGATAGCCGCAACGAAGGACAAGTAGCCATTGCCTAACCATACGATTACTTCTCTTACTTTTTTTTTTCATTTCCGGCTTACCATCGCTCACCGCAAACAAGGTGTCAAGTGCTTGGGCCATTCTTCGTTCATGCTCATATGCTTCAGGTATGGCTGGGTCGTACGGTTCACCTGGACTTCGGGAATGGCCTTCGTTGTCACTATTCTCTGCCTGGTTTTGTGCTATCGCCAGGACCTTTTTCCACATTTCCTCTACAATACGCGTACGTTCGGCTTCAATTCGTGCAGAAGACATAACGTAAAAAAGGCTAGAAAAAAGTATGCGTCCACAAAAAAGAAAGAAAAGACAAAATCAATGGCGTAGAATGCA
Source organism: Saksenaea oblongispora B3353 (assembly GCA_000697495.1). NCBI lineage: Eukaryota > Fungi > Mucoromycota > Mucoromycetes > Mucorales > Saksenaeaceae > Saksenaea > Saksenaea oblongispora. Next base: position 53,756 of record JNEV01001267.1, read on the forward strand.
AATACAAAGTAGGTGAATAAGAAGACAAAATGAAATAACAATAAAAGTTCGAGAAGATAGAGAACGGTAGAACTGGACGAGCGAGGTGAATTATTTTTGTGTTTCGAGTTAGGTCGTAGGTAGGGTTTATTTGCTATATATATTGTTTCGTGCATCGTGTTGTTGATGTTTGTACAAAACCATGTTTTTGATTTGTATGTTATTGTCGAGAAAAAAAAAGCCTACAATCTGTTCTGGATATAGTCATCCATTACGCAGCTATATACCTGTGTAGCTATACTGTTTTTCTAAAGACCAACATCATAAGCAGGCAAACAGAACAAAATTGACGCAGTGTATTGATTAATGTTTCTTTTTGTGGCTAACTTATGGCACAGCTAACTTATTGAGGAAGAAAGGCTAAAACGTTATTGTTTTGTAGCAGTGAAAAAAACGGGAAGCTAAGAACACCTTTGGTGCTAGATGATATGATAGCACTGTACAGTTGTTTGGCTGTCTGGAAATGCTGACTTGACATGAGTGAGGCAGCAATACCTGACACATGGGGGTTTGCCATGCTTTTGGAGAAAAAGTGAGAACACCATTTTTATATTTTCTTCTTTTTTACCTTGTGCCATCCTTCAATTTCACTGCGTGGGGTTCACCAATCCAAGCACTTTCGATTTCCGAGCCAGGTGCATACATTTCGACACATTTTCCTGTATTGGAATAGGAAGGCACGTTGTCGAACCTATCTGTTGCACCCACAGCAAAAACATCCGGATTTCCACCCGGAGAAAACAAGCAAGCGTCGCTGCCGGAATTACCTGCGGCCACGAAGACAGGAATACCAAGATGCGCAACAAGCACGCTCAAAGCATCATCTACCATGACGGAGCGAGGGCCAGCGAGAGAAAGATTCACAATAGAACTTCCGTGTTTTGCCACTTTGCTAACGTGTGCGACGCCTAGACATAACTGACTTGAGAAAATCATCTTCCTGTTCGCATTTACCTTTAAGAAGGTTCGCTGTGTCACCACTTCCATTTACATCCAAGATCTTGACAGAGTAAATGGTAGCATTTTTCGCCACACCGTATTTCTTTCCTGCAATTTTGCTGGCTACATGTGTACCTGGTAGCACGTTTCAAAGTCAGCGAGGGAGGCTTTCTTCTTCATCCCTTACCATGTCCAGCATGGTCCTTATTGTCTTCATGTCGAACAAAATTTGCGCTTGCCTTTGCTCTGCCTTCAAATTCATTGTGACCGATAAATACACCTGTGTCCAAGACATATATATCAATGCCAGTTCTGTAATAATAATAAAAGAAGTCAGTATGTATGATCTTGTTTTCGTGTCTGTTGTCTACCCTGCTGTGCTGTTGTACGTGTATGAGTTGTAATTAAATCGGGCATGTTGGTGAATGCGGGCCAATCCCCAATTTGGGGCTTCATCTGTTCGCAATTCTCCTGGTGGAATTAAAGCTGTGATAGTATAAATCTGGTTTGGTTCAACGTAGTCGATGTAGGGTTGTTTCCCCAAGTAATCGATAAATTGTTGATCTCTAAATTCGCCTGCGACGGCTGTAAAATCTGGGTCAAGACGAATAAAATCTAGACCAAGTTGTTCGTTGGCTTCCTTCAAAGACTGAGTTGTTATCATTGATAAATTTCCTCTGTTCATTTCCAGTTGGAATTCACGGTGGCGCGCATAGATGAGACGGTTTGCTTTTGTTCTGCATTTAGTAGATCTTTGTAGAAAGCAATGTTTAACATACCAGTATGTCCATCAACGACTCCCTTGAACTTGATGATATGCGTCGGTGAGGCATAGGCGGTGCTGAAGGACAGAACGGAGAATATAAATGTCGCCGATAATTTCATAGCAATGAAAGAAAGAAAGAATGTTAATCTTGTAATCTTCCGGTCATAGAGGTCTTAACCGGGTGATTTTCAATGTTTATTTTTCTCTTTCTCCCTCCTTATTATCGTTTACCTTTTTGATATTGTTTAATGGTACGCCGATTCTCTGGGATGATTTTCAAGTGAGCTCATCGGTCCCTGGTTTTCCCATGTCCGCGGAAGATAAAGCGTACAATGTACAATGTGCATTCGCTCATTGAAATGATGGAATTCATGCACCGACAGACATTGGTTCAGTGGGAGTAACTCCTTGATTCACTTTAATCAAGACCAACCCTGATTAGATTAAGAAAGCGAGATATACCTAGACTATGGATTTTGTAAAGGTAGCACAACGTAACTGGGGAAAAAGCACTTCGCTGATTTTTGGTAGGTATTGGAAGACCGATTCGTGCAACCTATCCAAGGTCATGCGATCAACAAAAGAAATAACGATATTGACACCTGAATCAAAAAAGAAGACAGAGAAAAATAGAAATGATTTCTATTGAATAAAAATGAAGTAAGTTGTTTCTGTTTCCTCTATACTTCTTTTTGTTCTGTTCTTTACAACATGCAATCACATTACGCTACATCCTATCCTCAACCAGCATGCACCATTGTTTCAGAAGATGACATTGACGAACGATGTACAGATCAGTGCTTGAAAACAAAACCAATAGCTAGGGTATGCACCCAGGAGAATGTAAGTACACACCCCCTTTTGTATTTATTATTCATCTGTTACTGTAGCATGATGACTACTTTACTTCTCCGCAAGAAAAGGATCGCCGTATGAAAGAACGAAATTGGCTAACGAATTTATCCTTGCCACCGCCGGAACGTCCGCCGCCATCCTCTTCTTCTTGTTCCTCACCAAAGAACCAAAAACGATTATCAACATCTTTCTTAGTCTATCACATAGCTCTGTCAAAACGATATAGTCAATTTTTACTGCACACAAACCCACCCGAATCACTGCCAGCGGTCTATCAAAAACAAATAATAAATCTGCATATATTGTCATAATTTATGGCCCAATAAATAATTTGCACAGGCAAAACAAAAAGGAAAAAGAAAATACGATGGGACCTGGTACACAAAACATACTGTGATAGCTTAATGCAGCAGATCAAAGTAAAGATTTTTTTTTTACCAGGTAGCAGCGGGTATGGTCAAGAGAAGCTGTTACACCTCCTATCATAGGTGCATAAAAGCTAAATTGAAAGCACATATATTGAATGAGAGTACGTGCCGTATAAGTATGACTTGATTGGCCTCAAATCCTGTGGCGAACAATGTTTCATTAGAACAAGCTGCTCATTGCGTGCTGTTGTGTAATCATTAAATTGAACCGATGTCTTAAACACAGTCCTGAACATGGAGCGGGGGAACTATATATGATAAAAACCATCGAGTTTGAGGAACAAATATAGTTTAAAAGAATTACTTTGCATGATTCACGAGAGAAAACAGTGGATTCAGGGGTAAGTCCATTCACAACATTAGGGTTCCATTATAATCTCTAGAGTCTGGTTGTACTAGGTTTTCTTTTAAAAAAACCTAGTTTGAACAGACTGCCCTACACCGCGCCTATGGTAGTTTGAAGCTGTGCAGAAGGAGACAATATTGACTCGTGTAAATTCCCAGGCTTCAAGATGGTCTATGGATTGTAAAATACAGTGTTTTTCCTATTTATGTACGCACAGGCATTAACGTCTTTGCGCGGTTGGTTAAAATGTTTTGCGGGACGATACATATAATTTCTATGTTGGCTCTAAACGGACTTTACGTTGGAAGTAGTAATTTTTTGCGTGTATTCGAATGGGCCAGGAACATAGATTTGGCCCATTGTGTTTCTAGATAAGGAAATCTTCCAGCCAAAAAAAAAAATCGACCATTTAAAAAGGAAGATTGTTCTTTCGGCTCTGTTTTTTATAACAACATCCCTGGTACGTACTGGGATTGACTATAAACAAAAGATAACTTATGTCTGTCGATACATTGAAGGAGTGCACCACATCTGGAGTCGGATCGGAGTCAACTGGACTTAGCGTAGGAACGAACGTTAAGTAAGTTTTACGGTTTAACTGATGGCGCATCTTAATTTCTTCCTTAGCACAAATCGGGCACTTCATGGACGCAAAATTTGTTCAAACCAGCGTAAAATTGGGTGAAAGGGCAGATTTTATTATTGCCGTGAGCGCGGCGCCATTTCGGCATGTCCGCTCTAGCCCGGTCGTAAATGAATGCAGAGATAAGAGAAAAAAACCCTTTGACGCAAAGGGAAAAATGTGTAGTTAAGAGGGGGAAACGTTAAAATTGAATCAATAAACACTATAAATAGGAAGACAGTTGATCCAACGTGTCTGGATATTTGAATGACCTTCAATGAATTGCATCAAAGTTCATCTTTTAGCTGATACAGGATAGCTTGGCTTCATTTTTGTAATCATCAGGCAAATACTCACTTTCACTCCTCAAAGCTTATGGACAATAGTTTATATACTCTTATAGGTGAGGCGCATCTTTGTGTTGTAAAGAATCAATTGTAGGAGAATTCGAAATCCAAACTTGGGATACAATGGTAATACATGGAAGTCACCTTGATGGATAAGGTTGCTTAATACTTTACTGGTGCATGCAGCCTTTGATACTTTTTTTCAAATTGGTTTACAGAGATCCGTATAACCAATTGCTCTGTGTTACTTTTATTACATTTGCAGTATTACTTGGCCTAAAATTCTTTTAGAGTATCTATCAATATAGCAATTTTTTTCTATTGGTAGGAATCAAGAGAAAGAAAGAAAAAGGAATGAATACTGCGTTAGCTTCTTTTGATGATGCGTCCTTGGCTTGAATGCCTCATGACGCCTGCCTGCCTGGCGGCTGTCGAAATTTTGTTTTCCGAAGCGTGCGACTTTTGTGCCGCTGGTTTTTTACTTTTTCCTTTTTCTCCACTTTTTGCTTTTATTAGGTAGAAACAAAAACGTAGGAAAACAGGCGTGCTGATTTATTTATTCTTCTCTCTTGATAAAGCCTGCATTTAAGATGGGAAGACTTGAAGGAAAAAACGTGTTTATGTGAGCGACTACGCTATTCGATAACGACAACTGAACTCACTCTTTGACAGAACTGGTGCATCAGCAGGAATCGGTGAAGCGTGTGCTTATGAGTTTGCAAAGGAAGGATCCAATCTGGTAAAATACGTTTTATTTTATTTTTATTTTTATTTCTCACTCGTGCTTCCTGTTTGTAGATTTTGGCTGCGCGACGTGTCGACAAGCTGGATACGATCAAACAAACGATCGCAGCAAAGTATCCACAAGTTCATGTCCATTCTGTCGCCCTGGATGTTCGAAACAAACAGGAGATTGATCAAGTTGTGGCTAATTTACCCGCCATCATAAAGGATGTAGATGTCCTTGTGAATAACGCCGGTATGGTGTCCGGTCTTGATCCTCTGGTGGACTTGCAGGAAGATGAATTTGATACCATGTTTAATACCAACGTCAAGGGCCTCGTTTTCCTTACGAAAGCTATCCTTCCAGGGATGAAAGCCCGACAAACCGGTCACATCATTAACATCGGATCTGTAGCAGGTACATGTGATCTCATCTGCCGTTCTGCGCCACCATCTCACTGTTTTATCTGCAGGCAAGCAAAGTTATCCTGGAGGAAGTATCTACTGCGGTAATATTATAATACACCAATTTGTATGCAAAACTAAATCATTGATCAAGCAACCAAACATGCCGTTGATGCTATCACCAAGGCCCTGACCTTTGAACTCGTTGATACACCTATCCGCGTCAGCCAGATCTGCCCGGGCCTTGTAAACACCGAATTCTCCACGGTTCGATTTCACGGGGATAAGGAAAAGGCTGACAATGTATATAAAGGCATGCAACCTCTTGTGGGACAGGATATTGGTAAGCCCTGGAAGAGATGCGTCTCGGATCTAGCAGTTGCTTATTATGCTCTGTAGCTGAACTCATCGTGTTTACTGCCTCGCGTCCAGCCCATGTCAACATTTGTGATATGCTTGGTAAATACATTGCCATATCACATCACATACTGAAAGAACACATTTCTTTTTTAGTTTTCCCTACAGCCCAAGCAGATGCTCGCACTGTTAGCCGCCAAGCCTAGAAGATGGAACATACGAAGTGGCTGTGCCTTTTGTTTTATTTTATTTAGTTTTTGCATGATTGAATTGTGCACAGGAGTTTTTTTTTTTGTAACTGTAAACGATTGATATAATATATCGTTTCTGCCGGGACTGCAGTGAAAGTCAGGCTGTTCACACCAATGGAACTGCTTGTTTCACTAAAACTTCAATTCCCGAATCCAATTTCATCAACTCACTTTTTTCTTCACTTACTTTGACAATTTTTTTCCCTCTCTTGTATGACAATGGTTGCTGATACCCGAATGCAGCAAGGCATAGCACAGGAACATCCTGTAATAAGAACTGAAATCAACCATGTAAACAGACCATAATTGATGTTAGACAGGAATGGGTACTTCCTCGAATTTGTCAACAAAAAGCATATAAGACAGGGACTTATGTAGCCAGTGAGTATTTATTTAACTAATGGATACGTCGATATCTGATGGGACTATCGTAGTATTTGTCGGTCTGGCGACAAGTAAGATCACAGTAAGAAAAATGAAGGGAAAGCATTGATGCTCGATTTAGTTCCGATTGCACGTCGCTTGGGGATGAACAAAAACCAGGCAACATTTGCTGCTCTTGGTAACTATTCTTTACTGCCAATGATAGCTGTACATTAATTCTCTTCTCATAAAAAAAGCTGCGTCAACTGTCGGTGGTTATGTAACTTCTCAGTATACATATGAACAGTGCAAGGAAACGCATGGCTTTTTTCAAGCCATGAAGCACATCGATGTCGAAAAGTGATTGGATGGGACCCCTGTTTGAGCAACAACCTTTTTTTTTTTTTTAATTCCTATTCCCGGTTATTTCTTTTGTTGTATGTATACATAAGTGTATAAATGGCAAGCTCATTCCTCCATCACGAAGTGAATTCAATGACAGTGAATCTCATGGAATGCCTTCGTTACAAATTTCTGTTACCACACAGAACTATGCTCATGAAAAGAAGGGAAAAATAATAATCTCAATGATAAAAACATCAAATAAGCTGTAGGAATCAACAACGTAGGTAACCATGTTTTCCATTAAACATGCTCTGCAGCCAACCGAGAATATTCCTGCAGCAACATAGCTGTCGGTAATTTGTTGCTCATGAAATCTTTCTTTCGTTATCATCATGAAGACGGTTGCCAAAACAGGATAACTGCAAGATATCCACTTTGGCCGTATGACTTATGCATTGATGACAAAAGAGCTGGATGCAGGAAACAGTCGCTGGGTGCAAGAAAACGCCACAAATTTCGAGCTCTTGGGTTACACCGGTAGCTGTTTAAGCGCGCTCTCTTTTTACCTGCAGAAACGCACTGAATTCATGGTTTACCATGGAAGCCAACATATCTCCAGAAATATTTTTTAATGAAGCCAAATTCCGTGTATTGATACCCAACCTACCTGGATCAGAAGTTTCTACATCGTTTCAGGACATCCTTAAAGCAGAACCACGTACATTTGCATTTTATGGTACAGCTCTTCTTTCCACTCCATTGTCGCCCTGTTAACACAGTTACCGAAAAGATGAACCACTTCAAGTCTATTTGTATGCTGGCATCGGCCATCAAGTTACTGGTGTAGGCGAGGAAGTAACCACTGCCATTCATGCGTTTTTCAACCAACTCGATGTGCATATTGAGACATCTATTGTCGAGACCATCCAGCAGCCAGCACATGCTCCTGCAAATCCACACCGTCCTCTGTCATCAAAGGTGGGCTCTCTACCCTCATCGGTTCCGTCCTCGCCCAAATTACATGCAGCCAACAAACGAGATACAAGTCGCAGCACTGCCGAAACACCACCGTTCTTCACTCATACCTACAACAGTCGGGGTAAAGACCCTGAGCCGATGGTGTTTGAGCATGACAATGCCTACTGCTGCATTTATCCATTGACTATTCCTATAGGTACGTTCACTGTCGTTACTTTTTACTGTCATCTGACTAACTTTTCCTAGTCTATGTGAAAACCCGAGGGCCTAATCCTCAGTTATCGATCAACCTTAATTTCTCGTATAGACCCTTACCGACGCATCGAGCGGTGACGGAGTCAAATGAAACAGATGATGCGGAATATGATACGGATCTCTTCGAAACAGTGGATTTACTTAGTGGACTAGGGGAAGGTACGCGACACGGCATCTCAACGTGAGACAAACGTAACCCCGTCATCTCCCTGTAGATCCTACTTTTTCTTCTGGCACGGCGCGGCCTTTGCAACGGTTTGTGATGGAAAGCCATGCACGTCAGCCTGGTGGTAGCTTTGTTCAAGCCAGTCAATCGAGTCCTCAGCTCTTGACGCTACGAAGGCATGTTCGAGAGACGATCCCTGTCCGATCTGGCCTCGTTGTGAAAATGCGTACAACAAATGCATCAGTGACGGACAAGATGGTGATGATGTCTGTTGAGCTGGAGAACCCAGCCGATGTCGGTTGCGAGTTTGTAGTAGAAAAAATAGATGTTCAGGTTTCGCATGCAGTGGTATCTATGGCATTTTCAAAAGAGGTGTGTAACTGGAAAGGCCATGAAGCAATGAAACTAAATGCACAGGTGGCAGACACCATTTCCTGTTAGATTGAATACATCTGATCAAATGGTGCTTTTGTACGATGTCACCTTGTTAGAGGATGGGTCTATCAAACCACCTACGCAACCTCAGCGTATGTTTCCGTCCCGTCGTGCAGCTGCAGCTGCCCCTCCGCCACATCTAGCGCATTATCAAGATGAACGTCTACAACCACAGCGCGTCTCTATTGTTGTTCACGGAGCTCCTATGATTGATGGCGTTCCTGCAGCCACCATGCGGTCGAAGTGGAATACGATGCTGGACGTAACAGGCATGCGACAAAAGAAAGAGGATCCAAACCCACCCGATCCACGGTTTTCGTCCCTCCTAGCATCCTCTTCCCCTTCGTATTTGACCCGTTCTACTTCTTTGTCTACTAGTGTTTCTGTCTCTCCAGGTGCTCGTTCTGTCGGCAGTCCAGTGAGCCAGATGACAAGCATTGACGGTATTGTTGGCAAGAAGCGAATGGTATTGAACATGCCTCCAGCAACACGTGATCAACTTGGCGCGCGTAGGGCACCAGAAGTAGAGATTGCAGACGGTATTGTGGTTTCATTCACAGTACCAGACTTTATCTGTGTGGGAAAGATATTTCCGCTCCATATTTTCATTGTCAATCGATCAAAACACACACGTCGATTCCAGGTTACAATACCAAACCGGAAACGACATACACCCGAAACGTATAATAATCCAGTTAAAACTATTCTCCCTCCCCTCCCCATAGATCAACACCCGATTGACCCATTCATGGACGAAGCAGGTATGACTGTACCAGAGATGTCACAAAAAGATTGTCTGACTCTTCCGTATATAGAATTCCTTCGACAGTATTTTGAAAATGAAACACACGAAGCCGATATTGTATGTTTAGAGAATAACGTGCGACTAAGGTACGTGGAATGATGGACTGTTTTTCCACTGTCATGAGATACTTATAATTCCATTAGTCCTCTTGGTCCATTTACATCACAAACAGTGGATGTTCGTTTTATTGCTATTAAGGAAAAACTACACACGATTGACCTTATTCAACTTGTCGATCAAGATACAGGATTTGTGACGAATCTTCGACACGTTTTGGAAATATTTGTAGAAAAGGGATCCAATTGATATATACACTCTTTCCCAAAATCAATGTCGCATCCCGTCAATTATGAAGTCGCAGGCTGACAAAATAGAAGTCGTACGCGTGCAAAGACTTTTGCGTTCTATGACAATTCAAATGTCGTATCCACAGACAAAGTTTTCGCACAAGTCTTGGCGGATCCATCCCTAATATAAACACGTCAGCTTTGTGAATCTTGCGATCCACCTCCATCTCTTACATTCTTACATTTGAAAATGAGCAATCAGTTTTTTTACGAAGATGGGCAGGGTCATGTTGTCGATGAACGTGGCTGCCCTGAACCTATGGACTATGTCGTTGATAAAGAAGTTTATGCTATGGAAACGGTTAGTTCTCACACGGAATATTTGTGCAATATGTCTCGTCAGCACAACCCGATGTTTGAGAAAGTTTTGAGTGCATCAGCTGCTGCAAAATAGTTAGGAATATATGTTCGTTCGGCACAAAGATGGGCGCTACAGTATGAAAAAAATCCTGATAGCATCTTTAAAAAGCACAAAACCGCTGGTCGACACCGTATCCTTAATGATGAGCATAAAAAAGTTATTTTAGAATGCGTTGATGATAACCCATCTATTGTCCTAGAACAGCTGGTGGAGCGACTGCTTCAGAAATTTGAAGGATAAGTTGTGATTTTACGTCGTTGGTATGCACGCTGTGCTTGAAAAACATGGTGGCAACGTACACATAAATCCTGCCCTACACCGGAGAAATTCGCTGGCTGCAGTTCGGCTTTAAGCAGTTCGTCTTTTAGCCGCCCAGCCAGGAGTGGGAAGTTGTCTTCCTCCTCGTGCACGGACAATCGTAAAGGAAGAGCCTATCTAACTGTTTATTCATGTTTTAACTGCAAGGAAGATTTGCACGACAGATAGATCGTTCGAAGCAGTCAGCAAGATATGACTATGGCACCAAAGAAGTATCGAAATTAGATATTTACATCCTCATTATTGGCCAGGGCTGCTGATGTTATCAACTGAACAGCACATGCTTATACCAAGTATTACAAGACCACCTGAATCAGCTTCAGGACGCGATGTTTAGTAACGGTATAGCCCTCTTGTTTTCTGATTTGGAAAATAGTTTGACATGCATCCATTTCGCTACTGCGTCTTATAGATAGCTGCAAAAAATCACTACCGTGATGCTGGTTTTTACACTATTTTCAGAAACTGATATCGCTATGATATGTCGCCTCTGCATCTCTTGCGGAGATTGTTGGAAGGACAGTGTTATGCTTCTGAATTTGAAGCCATCCGACTTAGCTTATTGATGTAACTCTTGTAACTGTTTTGATAGTTATTGATGTTTTGCGCTAAAAAAAAACTTTGTACATAATGTTAGTAAAGTCGCGTTCGTCAATTAGGTATTTTTACAGTACTGCATACTTCTTTCGTCTTCTTTCATACAGTGTCCCCTCTTTAATTTTGAACCCTCGGGATACGCAAAAATATTTGAAATAAGCAAGAAAGAGTAGTAGACAATGATGAACAAACCTCCATTGTCTATAACTATTGGCCATCATTACGCAGTCTTTATCAGGTCGTTACAAATTACACTGTAATTCATTCTCGTGTCATCATGAACTATGACTCACAGACGCTACATTACGAGCTATGGTTGTTCTGAATACATATAATAGTGTATAATATGGAAACAAAGTAATGGTGTCGTATATAGATGTCTACTGTAGTAAAAATCATATTGGTAATGATCATAATAAGATTATCTCAGACGAAGCAGAACAGAGAAGCTTCTTTGCATCGGTGAGACATTGTGTGTTCTGGATGATGAAATCCATGGATGACCTGCAAAGAGAGTGTCTTAGAAACTAGTCTCAATCCCTTCTCACTTTCTTAAAGAATAAACTTTCGGAAGTGATTTTTGGGAATCGGCAAAAAGCGTTGAAATAAGCGGGTTTTGAAATTAAAGAGGGGACTGTTGTATGGCTCCTAAGAAAAACGAGAAAGAAAAAGGTGCTAGAAACATCCTATTAGATACTAGTAACAATGTCAAAGTAAATTCATTTAGAACAAATAGGATTTAATTGTTTTAACACTGCCCTTCCAACAATCCCTACAAGATAACAATACAGAAGCGACATTTCATAGCAGCATCAGTTTCTGACGCCTGCATGACGCGTCGTGGAGTTTCGATTTTGTGACTCGTAATCAACCAGCAAGAGAAAAAATTTTTTTCCTTGGGATAAAGTATTTAAATTGCTGACGCCCGGGTTTATCCTTTTTTTTTCTTGAGACAACGAACAGGTAAAGTAGTTTTTCCATATACATTTTTTCTCTATTTTTTATATATCCATGATGAATGCTGCCGCCCCAGGCGGAAACGTTGGTGTCGATACATTGCAGCTCTACCCTTTTATATTTCTGACAAATTATAATCACAATACTCTTTTTATAAACACTTGTATGAAACAGAGTGACTGATTTATATATCTTATTTTATAGATACTCAAACCGTAATGGCTATTATTTGTTCATAAACGCGTTTCTGTTGTCATTGATACAGATCAGGTAAGCATCGACTTCTATTGTTTTTGGTTATTGTTCTCCTGGTTTGTGGTGATGAATAAACAATTTAATTCTATGCTAACACGGAATTTAACGTGACGGAAAAAAAAACATACTGAAAAATATGGAATCAATGGAGAATGGGTGTTTTGGATTTGTATATGATTAGGCTTTACTAATCAAACCCGTTTTTGTCTTCTAGGTTTGTTCATTAGTATGATAAGTACGAAGCAAAAGAATAATAAAACAATATTGAATCATATTATCTGCTTGTCTTTTTTTATTTTTATTACATATGAATGTCTGCAACTGTGAATCGATCATCCTCATTTCTTGAAGTATGTGTGGACGTTCTTTCAGTGTAAAGCACTATGGATCATGATGAAAATCATCTTTCCGGAAGCTTGATGCATTTGTCGGGTACGATATGATAAAATAAAAATCCTCTTATATCTGCTGCGGGAGGAAATGAGATAAGGTCAAAAAAGGCAATCGCTTTCACGATTTTGCACCTCAGCGTTCATTGCACCATGACATTTCAATTTCCACTTGTACTTGATGGAGGGTTTGCAACAGAGCTCGAAAATAGCTTTGGAAAAGACCTAACAGGTCCATTTCGATCATATTCAACTCATTCCTTTCTAAATCGCTTGCTGTTCTAATGTAGGAAAGTTGTGGTCAGCGAAATGCTTGGATGAAGATCCCGCGGCTATCAAGGTACAAACTAAACGCTATGACCAACTGTACTGATGATACTAAAAAGGGTGTCCATCGATTGTACTTTGAGGCAGGTGCCGACATAGCCACCACATGTAGCTATCAAGCATCAGTGAAGGGATTTTTGGCCGAAGGTTATTCATACGAACAAGCTGTGGCACTGATGCGTCGAAGTGTGCGGCTGGCGTGCGAAGCACGCGATGAATTTGGCCGAGGTCTTGTCGCGTTATCCGTTGGTTGCTACGGTGCAATCTTAGCCAATGGTGCAGAATACACAGGCGACTATGGCGATGCTACACATGAGCAACTTGTTGCGTTTCACAAGGAGCGATTGGCTATTTTATTAAATGGTAAAGGAGAAAAGCGAGAACAAGGCCTCCATATTTACAATCGAGTTGAAGAGCCAGGAGTAGATTTGATTATTTTTGAAACGATCCCGTCTTTCATGGAAGCGCAAGTCATTCGTGAGCTGGTAATGGACGAGGCGCTGCCTCCTGTCGCGGTATCTTTCTCCTGCCGTTCGATACAACATATCTCAGATGGCACCTTGCTTGATACAACATTGGCTTTGTTCGATGATGTACCTCAAGTATTTGCTTTCGGCATCAACTGTACCAAACCGCGTTTCATTGACGCTCTTCTTCAAGTGGTTGCCAATCATGCCCGACCATCCGGAAAAGCAATCGTATGCTATCCTGACAGTGGCGCTGAATGGGATGCAGTAGGAAGGTCCTGGAATACAGCGGACAAGCTTACGACGGAAACGTTTGCTGCTTCCATGATCAAACACATGATGACTTATGGACCCAACATGATGATGGGAGGATGTTGTGGTGTTGGGCCATCACATATCCAAGGTATTCGGCAATATTTAGATAAACAACAACAGCAGAAATAAAAAAGGGTTCTGAGACATTGCTCTATTCATTTTTTCTGGCAATCCTCGTTAAAAAGTGCATGAACAGGGGATTTTTGACCTCCGCTATCCTTTCGTCATGACGGCAGAAGTAGCAAAAGCAACCTACCGAGATATTATATTAGAGCGATTACTATTACGTAACAAAAAAGAAGGCGTTTTTCATGAGACCGTTGTGGCGAGTAAGCATGAGATACATTGCACAACGATCAGATTGTAAATACGAGAAAAAAAGATCAACGATTGCTGAATCAAGTGATTGAACTTCAAAAATCCAACGACCATCTCGAGTCCCTTCTCCGTGCGCAAGCCAGTTTACCACAGGATGAAAAAGGACATGCGCAAGGGTAATGCATGTGTTTTTCTTTCATGTGGGCTGACTGGCATCATAAAACAGATCACCTCATAGCCAGCAACGCATAGCTGAACTCGATAACCGAATAAGGGAGCTTAATGAGGAACGTGCAGAAATGTACAAGACTCAGAGTGAAAACGCGCAACGACTTGTCCGTATGAGCGAGCAACTACGAGTGAGAGAAGAAACCGACAAGCAGCAGACAGAAGAGTAAGTTTGTTTCTCTGATGGAAAGGGTAAGATACGAAAAATTGCTGCGCAGGATTCAACGTCTTGAGGAGAGTATCAGAAAGTTGACATCAAAATGCGATTTGCAAGTACAACAACTACGTGAAAAAGACGTTACGATTCAGGTAGAATCATTCCGCTCGGACCTCACTTTCTTAACTTGTTTTGAGTAGATCTTGCAAGACGAGCTACATGCTCTGCAACTGGAGATCATGACGACAGAAGAACGTAGTAAAAAGCTAGAAAAAGAGAATGCACAGTTACTGCAGCGCTGGCTCGATAAGATGAACCAGGAAGCGGAAAAAATGAATGAGGCAACGCAGTTTTATGAAAGGTAAGTGTCTGCCCCCCCCATGGTTCTGTTTATCCATGTGAGATTAGTTTTCTGGAACAGGCACGCAATGTTGGCCAGATTATTCGAAAGACAGGTGGTCGATGGGTTATGCGACCAGTCAATGAGTCATCCCCAGAAGGAGGATCAGAGCAGAAAGAACCGCATACTAATATCATTTTGCCCTCCCAAGCTTCCAAAAAAGTGGTGAGCGCGAGGCAGGCAACGAAGGGAAGGACCTGTTTTTAACTTACGATGTATGTAGTCGGCGCATGATGGCGATATTTACTGCGTTCAGGCGTCCTCCACTGGTTCTATGTTTGCCACTGGTGCAGCCGACAAGAAGATTAAAGTGTACGATGCAAAAACAGGTAAACATACGAAAGATGGGACAGGAATCAAATTTTTTTTGGCATTAGGACATGTTCTTCACACATTGAATGGATCTTTGCAGACGATCACGTCGCTGTCCTTTAGTTCTACAGATGAAATGATTTTAGGATCTTCTACGGACAACGCTACGAGGATATGGAGTTTCGGAACATCAAGGATTCGGGTATAGCGTCATTGTCTGTTGTACCTCACTCACCTTTTTTGTCGAAGCATACGTTGACAGGCCATATCGGCAAAGTATATTCCGCCAAGTTTGCAGCAGATCCCAACAAAGTCGTAAGTCGAGGTTCTTTCTTTCTCTTTTTCTCTTTTGCTAAATTTACTATATCAAGGTCTCTGGAAGTCATGATAGGACACTTAAAGTGTGGGATCTTCAGAAAGGGTGCTGTAAGTTCTTTCTTCTTGACGAGGGAAAGGACAGAGTTCATGCTTTATGTAGGCATGCGAACGATTTTTACGTTTTCAAGTTGCAATGATCTCTGCCTTGTGGATGCAGAAGGGTAAAATGACAGTACATTGGATGTTTTTATTCATAGAGATGGTTTTAGACAAACGCTTGTGAGTGGCCATCTTGACAGCAACCTACGTCTATGGGATACGCGTACAGGAAATGGAATCAAAGAATTAACTGGGATCCATACGGGTCAAATCACGTCTGTGTCCATGTCACCAGGTACCAAAAAAAAAAGGAAGAAAAGTATTCCGATCTGATGCGTCCGGATAGACGGATCTTGTGTCTTGACAAATTCACGAGATAATACGCTGAAAGCTATCGATTTACGTATGTACGACATTGTACAAACGTTCCAGTAGGTGGCACCTTGCTTTTTCGCGTAAATGGGTCATCTGAGTATTCTTTAGGGCAGAAACCTATCGTAACGGTATTAACTGGTCAAGATCGTGCTATAGGTATGAGATGGGATAGGCGTTCATGATCATCGAGAAACTAACGTTCAACTAGCCCCGATGGTAACTATGTTGCGGCAGGCTCAGCTGGTAAGGATGGACAAAGTTTTATGCTGCGTAACCCAGATTATTGTATAGACGGAGCGTTGCATTTGTGGAACGCCAAAACAGGTGTTCTGGAAAAAACAGCGACGGAACACAGGTAAAGAAAGAGAATGCGTTGCGATTGTATGCATTGAGCTGTTATTTTAGTACGGTCATTTGTGGTGTCTCATGGAATCCTCGAGGTAGCCATCTCTACACCGCAGACAAAGGCAAAACAGTATGCATATGGGAAACAGCCAAGCCAGACGATCAGTGATGAAATAAAGGCGCGCTGTTTTTTTACTGTTAGACCAAATAGTTTTTATTTAATTTGTTGTATGCTCAAGTAACAGCGGCGGAAATGTTGGGAAGCGTGGCAAAGACAGAGGGGGAAGATAAAGAGATCTGGTTTAGTTCTTCTTGTGTTTCTTGTAGTGGTTGATGAGACCATTGGTGGAGGCATCATGGGAGTGAATTTCGGTCGAACCGGCCAGCTCGGGAAGAATGGCCTTAGCCAACTGCTTGCCGAGCTCGACACCCCACTGGTCGAAGGAGTTGATGTCCCAGATGACACCCTGTGTGAAGATCTTGTGCTCGTACATAGCAATCAAAGCACCGAGGGTAGCGGGGGTCAATTTTTGGAACATGATAGAGTTGGTTGGCTTGTTACCCTTGAACACCTTGTGGGGTACAATGTTCTCGAGAACCTTTGCACCCATTTCCTGTCTCACCTGGACCTCGGTCTTACCCACCATCAAGGCCTCGGTCTGAGCGAAGAAGTTGGAAAGAAGGATTTCGTGGTGCTTTCCGCCAGCAATTGGGTTGTGGGTCTCAACGGGAGCCAAGAAATCGCAAGGAATCAACTTGGTACCTTGATGAATCAACTGGTAGAAGGCGTGTTGACCGTTGGTGCCCGGCTCACCCCAGATGATGGGACCGGTAGAGGTCTGCACAAGTTCACCGGAACGGGACACGTACTTTCCATTGGACTCCATGTCACCCTAAACCGAGCAGTCCAATTGTCTTAGTTCCTGGGACACCCACTAATAACATTTACCTGTTGGAAGTAGGCGGGGAAACGGTGCATGTACTGGTCGTAGGGCAAGATGGCTTCGGTCTCAGCACCAAAGAAGTTGTTATACCACACACCAAGGACACCGAGCAAGACGGGAATATTTTCTTCCAAGGGAGTGTTGAGGTAATGCTGATCCATTTCATGAGCACCGCGCAAAAGCTCCTCAAAGTTGTCGAAACCGATGTAAATCGCGATGGAGAGGCCGATAGCCGACCACAGAGAGTATCTGCCACCAACCCAGTCCCAGAACTTGAACATGTTCTTGGGATCGATGCCAAAGGCAGTCACTTCCTTGGTGTTGGTAGACAGCGCAACAAAGTGTTTCGCGACATGTGCGGTCTATACCCAGAAGCGTGTCAAAAATGTGGGGTTGCACGAAGAATCCCCCAAAACACGCATTTCCCCAAAACTTACCTCCTTTGCAGAAGTCAAGAACCATTCCTTAGCGGAGGTGGCGTTGGTGATAGTTTCTTGGGTGGTGAAGGTCTTGGAGGCGATAATGAAGACGGTGGTTTCGGGGTTGACACTCTTGAGCACTTCGGCCAGATGGGTACCATCGATGTTGGAGACGAAGTGGACGTTGAGGCCGTCCTTGGCGTAGGGCTTCAAGGCCTCGGTGACCATGACAGGACCAAGATCGGAGCCACCGATACCGATGTTGACGACGTCCGTGATGGCCTTACCGGTGTAACCCTTCCACTCACCGGAACGGATGGCTTCGGAAAATTCCTTCATATGGGCCAGAACTTCGCGAACCTCAGGCATAACGTCCTCACCATTGTCAAGAATTGGGGTGCTGGACAGGTTGCGGAGCGCGATATGAAGCACGGCACGATCTTCGGTGAAGTTGATATGCTCACCAGTGAACATCTTTTTGCGCATCTCGTCCACCTTGGCTTCCTTGGCCAGTTCAATCAACAAGGCAAAAGTTTCGTCGTTGATGATATTCTTTGAGAAGTCAAACAGGATATCGGAATTGGTGCCCTTGAACTGACGCGAAAACTTCTCGAAACGAGTAGCATCCTGTGCAAACAGCTCCTTCATGACCAACGTCTTGCCGGTAGCATCATAGTGTTGTTGGAGTTTGTTCCAAGCGGGGAGTTTGTTAGCGAGAACCATAGTGAGAAAGTGTGAGAAGAAAAAAGAAAGCGAAAGAAAAGCGCACTTTATTTTATGTGAGTTGGCATGGGTGCTGAGATAAGTTGTGACAAATTTTACCGCAATTTGTCCATACTTTTCCGACCCAACATTATCAATACACATCGGATTTGATTGTCCGAACCGAATGAAACACTTGAAAACGATTTGCTTACGTGAGTGAGAGACAATAGGGTCCTTTAGAAATAAAATTATTTACCCGATTGCTTCTTACTTCCGTGAAATATAATGGCAAAAGAAGCAAACAACACCTGCCATCTGCCAAAGATAAATCAGAAAAGTGAGATGATTGATAAAGCGATAAGAAAAAATTGACGCGTGTGACGTGTAAGCGGCGAACGTGGATGATCTTCACGCCACGTTTGCTTGCTTTCACCTAGTTATCGTCCTTTCGTTCTGTTCAAATCTGTTGTGCGACTATCACGTGTTGAATTGTCGTTCATTCCTTGTGCTTCCGAGGGACAAATAAGAACAGAGCACAGGCGCTGCAATGCTATCCCAAGGATTATTCAGGATCAGTAATTCATTAGTAGTATCTGACAAATGAAGGACGAAAAATGACCGTGTCACGGCCGATCTTCCGGAATGAATCCCAAACGGGTGCTGCTTCCCTGCATAATGCAGCTAATAATTTCCCCACAGTGCTCACTTTTACCGGTGCCGGTTTTGCCGTTTTCTCGCGACATGTCTTAGTAAGCTGCCATGATGCAAGTTTCCTGCCATTCCTGGTCATTTCATCTTCTGAATTCGGAGCTCCGCCATAACACAACCTATATCGCATAAGCAGAACAATAACGGGAAAAAGCGACAAAGATTGTCTATTGGTTCCTAACGCGATTAGCATCACAGCATCCCGCCCGATGCTGAAAAAAAGTTAAAATAAATAAAATAAAACGGCTTTATCCATCGCAGGCGTCAGCTCACAACCAATTATCCGCTAGTGCTTCTTTGCCTCATACCAATCATATCAACAGCAGAGCACAGTTACGCTTAAAAGCTCCATTGTATTGCATCGTTGATAGTAACACACATCTATCAGTATAGCCATCATTGGGACAAACACACATTTCTCTTGTCAAAAACAAAAAATGTATACTATACACTGTTGACAAAAGTTTATTTTAAGGGTCGTATAATGTTTACTTGGACAAAGCGCTCTGGAGGGCTTCGTAGACGCCAACTTCAATCTTGGCGGCAGCCTTCTCCTCTTCGGAACCGGCACCGTTGGCAACGCGCTGAGCATCAGCAAGAGCGGATTGGATGCGCTGTAAATTCCTTGATTGTCAGAACAAAATGTGTGTCGATCTCAGGAATACATTACCTCAACGGAGAAGTCCTCAAGGGGAGCGGCCTCAACAGCGTTGATGTTCAAGGAGGAGTCAGGGTTGATAGTAGCGAAACCACCAGAAACTACATAGGTAAAGACGCGTCAAAGGTCAGTTCCCCTTCCACTCAAGTTTATGCCCCACGCAACAGAGCCGAGCATTCGCTTTTGTTTTTTCCCGTCCTACTTACCGAAGAATTTCTTGGTCACATTGCCGCTTTCAATGACCTCAACGACACCAGGGTTCAACTGTTCGATGGAGGGAACGTGGTTGGCGAGGACACCCATGTCACCAGAGGTGGCAGCCAAGTTAACCTGCTGAACATCGGTGGCCTTGTAAATGGACTAAAAATGCACATGTCAGTACGCGCTAACTTAAGGTACAAGATAAAATGAACCTTGTGGGGCACAACGAAGGTCAAACGAAGCTTGTCCGTGGTCACAGGAGCCTCAGAAGCGTAGGAACGGACTACATGCGTGTGAGATTATGGGCGAGACGCGTGACTGAAATTCGAATGATTTACCCAAACGAGCAGGCTTAAGAGCAACACGGGCAGACCTGGCGAAAACGTTCATGATGAAGCACGGAGAAGATTGAAGAAAAAAAATTGTTGGGCCTACTACGGCCCTAACCATGGGAGGCGTTAGGCCCCAATGACGTCAGCAAATCAGCCATGTAAAAATTTTAGGCCTGGTCCGGACAGTAACAACGGATTTCCGGTTCGGGCTAAAGAAAGAATCTGACTTCTGGAGACGTCTTCACCAGATGAACAACACGGAATCATATGCCACAGAACAATTTTTCTAAAAAAAAAAATTTCTGTTTGGCACAAGCACCAAATTTCAGACCAGAACAAAAATACACTTTTTCTCAAACGATTTTTATATGTATTAAAGATATCCTAGGCTAACTTCATCCGAATAAAATCAGGATACATATAACAATACCTGCTGCGATTGAGAAAATTGCTAGTAGTCTTCAACTCTTCCACTGAAGTGGCACTCAATGTTGGTTACGTCAATAATGTAAAGTCTGCCTTTGATATCACCTCAGGAACAAATCTACTGAAAGATAATCATCCGTCAATTGATGCGAACGAGACAGAAGATATGAGAGTGCTCTACATTGTAATTTAAATTGACTAAGGCTCCTTTTGTTTTATTTTACATCTTTATCAATGTCATCGAGATGGCTATGGTAGAAAAAGGGCAACATCTGATCATTAAAGTCATTCCATACTAAATTTCCTTTCAACCAGCTCCTCGATAGTTTGCCCATAGGTCTACCGGTAGACTCATTTATATAAAATCAAAAGACTTTTCACTTCTATTTTTACGAAGGCAAGATGTGAATACTATCGAATTTTTGAATAGTCATCCTCCTACTTTGACGATCTTGTTAAGTCCACCCTTTGCAATGTCCCTCTTTAACTCTCGCTGCCAAAATTTGCGTTTTGTAATGGCTTTACTCTTGACTAAATCCTCCTGCTGAGCGTACCAATTATGCGTACGTTTGAACAGCTGCTGTACAGTAGACAATGACCAAGCTCTGAAAGCATCTGTGGAAGATGACGCAAGAGGTGCTGATTGATGGTATAGTGGTGCCTTGGCATCAGCCATATACACATCTGTAAAACAGATATTCGGGAAAAAAATCAGGCTGTTTAGTGATATCCAACTGCGTGCATACCTTACTGCGCTAGCACCACCATTATCTGTAACCTGTCAGGAAAGGATAATACTGTTTGTTGTAGCAAGCGATATCAAGGCTCGTAAAGCGTCGAGGGGTGTTCAGTGTCTAATTGTTCATATACTACTATTGTCGCAGGTCATACAAATGATATAATTTCCAATATAGTATCTTTACCAAACGAATACCAGGAAAAAAAGACTATATGAAGAACCCTTACCGACTTAGAGCTGTGGACATTGGTGAGCTGTTTACGAATACTAAAAAGCTGAAATTATCAACTTCATGGTCTTAAGGCCGTACTAAGTCCGGCGTTGGATGGGACCATACCAGATTGCGAGCCGCAACGTGGCTTGCTAGGCTAGAGATTTCGGTAAAATAGGACTCTTTTTCTTTTTTTCATTTGCAGCTTACGCCGGACTTGGTATGGCTCCTAAGATTTGGAGCAATTTTACAAACGATTTTGGCTTTCAACTAAAACCCTTTACTTGAAACAATAAATCGAGAGCACAAATCAGCTGATGAAAAGTGAGTTGCAAACCCACTCTATTAATGGGGCTGTGTATTTGGTTAGCAGTAGCGTTACCGACTTTACCTATCAGTGAGCTAGGATAACTTTCTTGCTTCCTTGCGTGCAACAGAAAAAAGCGCGCATGGCAGCTAAGCTAATGATGGCGAAAAACTTGAAAAGCCAACTTTTTGGTGGCGCTATGCAAGCACACAAAAAGCATCTTGTTAATTTAATTTGCCATTGGCTGTCAGTTACGAAATGGTATAGTTAAATAAAATTCATTTATTGTGATTGATCATGCCCGTCAATCTATTGGATAATCAAGCTTAAACCAGGGTGGCGTCCCTAGAACCTCGTGGGACAGCACAATCCTCAAATAGGAAAGATGCCGAGACCGAGCGCGTGTACTCTATTAAGTCGAAGAAACAAAGAAAGAGAGACCCTGCAGGTGCTAAAAACCACCGTGGTGGCTGTAGAGCATGTGTTAGCATTTCATTTCCCGGAGCAGGATGACGTTCATTTGCATGACGCTTCATTGATTTCTACAACAGGCAGCGTTTCCGTCGGTACCAACAGTGTAGTACATCCACACGCTGATGGTAAAAAAAAAAATAGCCTTTTTGCTAGTCAGGTATATCTGTTTTATGAGTAAAACTAAAGCCCAAAGGCAACATAGCAACGGTGGTCCATAGCGAATACTTGATTTGGAAAGAGGATACCCAGCAACTTACGTCACTCTAGGTGCGCGTAACGTGCACGTTTTTCTGTGCAAGTGGACGAGCGCGATTTGTTCTCGGCACTGCCCCTCAGGTCTACACGTGTTAGCAGGGAGTTTTTTGCCACCATATCAACGTTTTTTGTGACCTAGTGTAGACAAGGGAAGAATGGGTCGCGCACGTTGTCTGCTTGATCGGGGGGAGGTTTGTTGTTTATTGTTTCCAGACCCCCCGCGCAACTACCTGTTTGAACCCCCGCTGATTAAACTTTCTCGCAAAACTTTTACAAATAAACTTAACCCCTTTCCTCGTCATGTACATTTCCCGTGCACTCGGTTACGTCGCCTCTAGCGCGTTCCGCGCTCAGTCTGCCAACGTGGCCCGTCTTGCCACCAGACCTCTTGGTGCTCAGGCTTCGTTGAAAGGTAATTAAACCCGTGCATTTTCAATGACGCATTAACCAATGAGGAAACGTAGCCCGCAACTATGCTACTGACGCCTCATCCGCTGGTCAGATTCGGTAAGTTGGATAAAAAAAGAATAAGGAGAAAAACTAATAGTTGTGTTAGCTCGGTTATTGGTGCCGTTGTCGACGTGCAGTTCGACCAAGAGAACCTTCCTGCTATTTTGAACGCTTTGGAGGTTCAGGATCATGCTGGTGGCCGTCTTGTCCTTGAGGTTGCCCAGCATTTGGGTGAGAACACTGTGCGTACCATTGCTATGGACGGTACCGAAGGTAAGCAGCGGAAAAAAACGCGTTGATTATTTCTCTGGTGAGGTGTACTGATGTCAAACGGTTAGGTCTTGTCCGTGGTCAAAAGGTTGTTGATACCGGTGCTCCTATTACCATTCCTGTCGGTAAGGAGGTTCTTGGCCGTATTATCAACGTCATTGGTGAGCCCATTGATGAGCGTGGTCCCATCAAGGCCAAGTCGTCGCGTCCCATTCACGCTGAGGCTCCCGAGTTCGTTGACCAATCGCCTACTCCCGAAATTCTCGAGACTGGTATCAAGGTTGTCGATTTGCTTGCTCCCTACGCCCGTGGTGGTAAGATTGGTCTCTTCGGTGGTGCTGGTGTCGGCAAGACCGTGTTGATTCAGGAACTTATCAACAACATCGCCAAGGCCCACGGTGGTTACTCTATCTTCTGTGGTGTTGGTGAACGTACGCGTGAGGGTAACGACTTGTACCACGAAATGATGGAAACCGGTGTCATCAAGCTTGAAGGCGAGTCCAAGTGTGCTCTTGTCTTCGGTCAGATGAACGAGCCCCCAGGAGCCCGTGCCCGTGTCGCTTTGACTGGTTTGACCATTGCCGAGTACTTCCGTGACGAAGAGGGTCAGGATGTGTTGCTTTTCATTGATAACATTTTCCGTTTCACCCAGGCCGGTTCGGAAGTGTCTGCCCTGTTGGGTCGTATTCCCTCTGCTGTCGGTTACCAGCCCACTTTGTCCACTGATATGGGTGGTATGCAGGAACGTATTACTACCACCAAGAACGGTTCCATTACCTCCGTCCAGGCTGTCTACGTGCCTGCTGACGATTTGACCGATCCTGCTCCTGCCACCACCTTCGCTCACTTGGACGCCACCACTGTGTTGTCGCGTTCCATTGCTGAGTTGGGTATCTACCCTGCTGTCGATCCTCTTGACTCCAAGTCCCGTATCTTGGATCCCCGTATCGTCGGTCAGGAGCACTACAAGGTTGCCACTGATGTCCAGCAGATTCTCCAGAACTACAAGTCTCTCCAGGATATCATTGCCATTTTGGGTATGGACGAATTGTCCGAAGAAGACAAGCTTGTTGTCGAGCGTGCCCGTAAGATCCAGCGTTTCTTGTCGCAGCCCTTCGCTGTCGCCCAGGTCTTCACTGGTTACGAAGGTCGCCTTGTCAAGCTCCAGGATACCATCCGTTCCTTCAAGGAGATCTTGGACGGTAAGCACGACGGCCTCCCTGAATCCGCTTTCTACATGCAGGGTGATATCAATGATGTCATCAAGCGTGCTGAAGAGCTCGCCAAGGAAATGGGTGCTCAGTAAAAAGTAAAACGATAACGACGGACGTATTTCCTTTTTTTTTCAAATCTTTGCACCGAACTTTCATAACTCGTAACTGTTAGAAAGTGCCTTTGAAGCCTTTGTATAAAAATTAAAAACTGAAAAACTAAGGATTTGGTCTGTTTTGCCTGTGTTTGCGTCATAAAAGCGTCTTTTTTTATTTTTTGTTTCTTTTATTACAGTCATGATGATGCGTATATAGTCACGAAAGATAACACTAATTTAGTAATGCAGTATAAGAGTTACATCTCCGTCTTCGTTGATATCAGTTTCGATTTGCATTTCCTGCTCTTCTTGAAGATCTCGAACAACGCTGTCGTCTACGCTAACGACCAAGCCCTTTTTGGCTATGCGGACAACTTTTGATACAGGACGGACTAGGTCCAATTTCTCTGATAATTTTTCGATCAGATCCTGAAGTGTCAGTTGTTCGAGATAAACGGCTCGATAGACATCGCAGGATTCTACGCGAATGAAGATAGAGAGTTCTAGGAGAGAGAGAAAAAGAGTTTAGGCTGAGAAAAAAAACGCCATGCATCTTTTTTTTTTAAAAAAAAAAAAAAGAAAAACAAAAACTTACTTGCAATACGATGTCTTTGTCGTGGAACATAATTCATGTCGAGATCCAGCACGTTGTTATTGGACCAGAATGGGTATGGACGTTTGTTTGGTCTATGTATAGCGGAGGGATCAATCGATGAAGGAACAACGACTTGAAGAGGGTGGTGGTTGCTGCTAACAGTATGGCTGGTATGACTAATGTCGCTTGTGTTGCTGGCCAAGCTGGCTACACTAGCAATGCTACCAGTGCTACTGGTGCTTGTGATGCTGCATCGATGATCTTGGTCGATCTCAGTAGGTGATGGTGGTACTTCAGAGAAAAATGTCTGGGGTTGTGGTTGACAGATTGATAACCAGAGAGGATGCTGTTGTCCATGTTTGTTGCGTATTTTCTGTAATTGCCGTTCAATGTGTTTGGCGTCGTCCTTGTTTTTGCGTTCCGCTCCCTGCATTTTTTGTATAAGCGACAAAACTTTAATTTGCTGTCTTAATATTTACCTTGTCTCGAAATAGTTTGATTCTGCAGTAAGTTTTCTCAAGCAGCTGTATCTCACTGTGTAGAGTTTCCACATGCAGTCGGAGTGGGATACCTTTAACACCTTTGATACGCGAGAAGTCGGTGGAAAGGCAATTAAAGCGGATATGGATGGTTGCACCTTTTTTGCCATTCCATCGAAATGTGAGACGATCAAAACAGTGACCGCCTGCTTCTTGTACTCCACTGCAACGGCTCATATCTAAAGGGATAATCATTGAGTAAAACCCCCTTTTTTTTTTTTTTTTTTTTTTAGAAAAACTTTTTTTTTCTTCTTACCGAGCTCAATTGCTCTGGCATTTTTTTGGCTTTTTTGTTGGTTTAGCCAAAACTGCCAGTAATTTGGCGCCGCTTTGCGATGTGATTCATCGTGGAACATAATAATAATGGTACTTGTAAGCATACCATCGTAACCTTCGGTATCTTTAAAGACAATATTGTAGTATTGGCCTGAGGGATATGCATGTTAAACCAACTAGAAAAGGAAAGTAAATGTTCTACCTTTGTTCAGGTAGGTTAATGCGGAATCTTCTTGTTTTTGTGAAGCAGCAGTTGGCGCTAATGACGTTCGTATTAGTACTTATGTTTGTTGTTTTTATTAGATCGCTAGGTCATACCTTCCAGTACAATTTGGAAACGGACACTGCTGTAGGAAAAAGAAAAGAAAAGAAAGGGTATAGGATGAGTGATCTGGCACGAGCCACAAGTTCCCGGCTTCCGTATGCAACGCATGGGTTACACAGCTCTACTTCCCCTTCTTCCACCCGCTCTGATATATTTACCTTGAATGTGTTGATGGGCAGCTAGAAGACGGAGATGGTGCTATGGATACCATAGAAGATGGCGGGGGTGGAGGGGAGTAAGTAAATTGTGGGTCCATCATCAATGCTGAGGGGCTTCTGTTTGGACTGAGAAGAGTAGGTGATGTGGTTTGTTTGTCGTGTTGGTATTCAGGATAAGATCTGATTAAATAAGTAAACAAATCAGAAAGATGTTGATAGGAGAATAAGATGGGTTATTACCCTTCGACGAATTGTGGAGGAAACGCGTTAGCAATCATCTTTAGAGATTGATGTAAAGAAATTGAAGGTTATGTACGATGGTATTTAAGTAGAAGTAGAAGTAGAAAGAAAGAAAGAAAGAAGAAAAAGGTTAGAGGTGTAGAAAGAAAGAAAGAGGCAAAATGCAAACTTAAGCTTGAAGCTATATGTCTGTGAGAAATGGCTCGAAATGGATCATGCATTTTGAGCTCAGATAATCCAAGATGCTGGTTCAAAAAACATGCGTCAAACAGATTTCTTGGTGGGGAAATTACAGTTCGATTAAGGAAATCGTATGGTCACGAATTTCCCGATGTACAAGTCCCCTTTTTTCCAATGAGATTAAGGTACTGGGACATGGGTAGGTATAATAGTAGCTTTTTTTTTTTCACTTTGTCTAACATCAGGGCCCTTGCACCTTTTCAAGCTGATTTCGGTAAAACGTAACGCAGATCGACTAAAAAAAAAAGTACCGTCTTTTACACAGGTCCCATGTAAAGTGCCTTGCTGCAATGATGCCTTGATATGGCGAATAACTGCTACCGCATGGACAAACCGTGTGTTACTGTGGCAGAGACGGGAATCACGCCACCGAACTTGTCAGCCTGAACAACCATTCTAAAAGTAAAATATACTCGTTGATATGTCTAAACATGTGGTTTAGAATTTGTATATGTATTATAGAATTGGATGTTTGCACATGTATCGGGTATGTGTACATATTCGGGTGTATACATATGTGAATACACAAAAAAAAAAAAAAAAAAAAAAAAGACGCAAGCTTCATCTCCTCGTGTTTGTTATCGCCTATTCTTAACATGAGATCTTCACAAAAAAGAAATAAGCTTTTTCACGTAATGTTCCTTGTTTTTTTTAGTCAGCCAGGAATCCCAAAGTTTATAGTATAGCATTTCCTCCTTGTAAGATGGTTTTAATATCACACAAAACTCTTTGCATTGTTCTATTACCTTTTTACTGCATGATTAAATATATAGCCAAAATTAATTAAAAACGTAAAGGTCGATATTCATCACCATTGTTTGTTGCTTACCTTGAGCCGATCATGCTTTAAATTTCCTTTTTCTTTATAGTAACCGTATTTGGATTAAATAATGTTCTCTTTTTGAATAAGCGATTGAGGAACAAAGATCAACCTTGTATCAACCCTAGCCATCTCCGTTGCGCTGAATAAGAAATTGTAAAGTGTTTCGGATCGACAGGTGGAAGCTGTCGGTTGTTAAATTTTTTGAGCCAATGAGCACTTGCACGTCATCGGCCTTTTTGCGTTTGACCCACTGTCTTCGAAAAAAAATAACACACCCAAGAGAGAGAGGTGTTATTTTGAGCATTTACACGACAGGTAGAGAAAGAAAGAGAAAAAAAAACATGTAAAAGCCGCGTTCTATTATATAACTAAATATTTGAAGACTTAGTTTTTGTATCATAGCTCGATTCCCCATTGTCTTGGTTCTTTCAGCTACTCTCCGAAACTCGCCATCATGGCTAACCAGCAGCCACCATACCCTATGCAACAGCCTCAGCAATCAAGACCACCTGTCTTAGACCCTAACAGGGCGCGTAGTCCACCAGTAGGATATAGACCTACAGGCACACCACCACCACCATCTCATCCTGTGGCCGGTATGCCTTATCGTCCATCCACACCACCGCCACAAGCACAGACGCCACCCATCCGACCGGGATTCCCACCGTCTTCAGCGCGTCCACCTTCCTTTCCACCAGGTGCTCGTCCTCCACCTATGATGCGACCTCCTGTGGATCGCGTGACATCGCCAACTGCCGTAC
The DNA here is from genome assembly GCA_000697495.1 of Saksenaea oblongispora B3353. Taxonomy (NCBI): domain Eukaryota; kingdom Fungi; phylum Mucoromycota; class Mucoromycetes; order Mucorales; family Saksenaeaceae; genus Saksenaea; species Saksenaea oblongispora. The sequence continues at coordinate 82,431 of JNEV01001267.1, forward strand.
CTCCCGTACAACCACCATCCGTAGGATCCGCGCAGAAACCACCAACACCAACCCAGCCATTGTCGCCAACAACGGCCACTGCGAATGTTGCTGATCACCATCGTCGTAAGCGCATGTACCCTGAACAAATTACAAAAGCATACATGGATCAGCCTGCACCTCCCGCCGCGTACGGTGGTCAGTTCCCAGAACAACAGTTCACGCCTGCTCAACCCGCACCTACTGCTCCAACTTATGGTCAAACGCAAGGTTATGCTCAACCTCAGGCCTACTCTCAGACCCAAGGCTTTGCTCAACCCGCTGCTCCGTCCATGCCTGCACAGCCTATGTATGGCCAAGCGTCAATGGATACAATGACGAACCAGTTTGGAAACATGTCAATGGGTCCATCCGTAAGTTTTGAGTGAATATGATTGGTATTCCTAACGTTTTCTGTATCAAGGCTACGCGTTCTGTGCCATTGATGGGTGCTCCGCCATTTATTGCGGATATGACTTCGCCACCTCCACCGATTAATTTACCCCAAAACGTAAGCGAAGAAACTACATAAGAGGCATAGCTGATATGACATTTTTAGTCATCGTTGACGGACTCGCCATATGCTAATGCAGACCAATCCTACAAATGCTGTACGGTAAGCTCCATCCCAGCATCCGAGAGCCTCTTGAAAAAATCAAGGTTGCCACTTGCACTTGTCTTGGCACCTTACAGAACACTGGACTCTGGCGAGGTGAGAGCCACAGGACGTGACCTTTTTTTTTTTTTTTTCCTGACAACTTTAGCAGAATCCAGTACCTGTGGTGACAGACTCTGTTATTTCAAGATGTCGTCGCTGCAGAACATATATCAATCCATACGTTACGTTTGTTGAAGGAGGACAGCGATGGAAGTGTAATATGTGTTTCTTACTGAATGACGGTACGTCTCGCAGAAGCGTTGTAAGTCGTGTAACTGAATCATTTTATCCAGTGCCTGCTGCCTTCGATTTCGACGCGCATACGCAACAACCGGCAGATCGATGGAAGCGTGCAGAGTTGAATTACTCGTGTGTTGAATTTGTTGCACCTACGGAATATATGGTAATGGTGGTCGATGTCTATCCTTAGACACCTAAATCTGTTTCTAGGTCCGTCCACCCCAAGCACCTGCTTTTGTCTTTGTCATCGATGTGTCATATTCTGCTGTTTTGTCTGGAATGGTTGCCACAGCCGCTCGCACAATACTGGATGCTCTTGATCGTCTCCCCAATCAGGAGAACCGTACCAGGGTTGGTCTTATCACAGTGGATAGCACATTGCATTTCTATAATTTGAATGCCAACCGAACGGAACCTCAAATGCTGGTAGTGTCAGATTTGGATGACATCTTCCTTCCAGAACCAGACGATTTATTGGTGAACCTCACTGAAAGCCGAGAGGTGATCAAGTCGTTGCTCGAAAGACTCCCCGACATGTTCAAGGATACCACCAATGTAGGTAATGCACTAGGTACCGCTTTGCAGGCCGCGTTTAAGATGGTGGTAAGTGCCAATTGTTGTATCACCGTGGTCACTAAGGATAGCCTAGTCTGCAAACGGTGGCAAGATCATTTGCTTGCAGTCGACTCTGCCTAACAAAGGAGCGGGTGCGCTTAAGCCTCGTGAAGACATCAAGTTGCTCGGTACAGCAAAGGTGAGTTGGGAAATGGTGCGATGCGCGACTGACAGTTATATAGGAAACGACGTTGCTTAACGCCGCTTCGCCCTTCTATAAATCCTTCGCCGTTGATTGTTCACGTTCTCAGGTCGCGTGCGACATGCTCATTTTTGGCGGCAAATACTCTGATGTGGCGACATTGAGTAAGACAAAACTATTTACGTCTATCACTGTGTTCTAACGTGGCCTAGGCTGCCTACCTCATTACACCGGTGGTCAGACCTACTTTTATCCCGGCTTCAATGCTAGCAGAACAGAGGATGCGCTCAAGTTTGCCCATGAATTCTCTGAATTGCTTTCGGAGCAGATTGGTTTGGAGGCTGTCATCCGTATCCGAGCTTCGCGCGGTCTTCGCATGAGTGCTTTCCATGGTAACTTCTTCATCCGTTCAACCGATCTTCTGGCACTGCCCAATGTTCCACGAGACCAATCGTACTGCGTGGAGGTATCCATTGAAGACGACATCAAAACACCTGCTGTTTGTTTCCAAACCGCGCTTCTGCACACCACATGCTTCGGTGAACGTCGTATTCGTGTAATTACGCTTTGTCTTCCTGTGACTCAGTCTATGGCCGAATTGTACGGTGGCGCGAACCAACAGGCCATTGTTGCTTATCTCGCAAACAAGGGTAAAAAACCACTAGTGATGTTAACAAGGATCGAATTTCATGTCTTTTATTTTCTTATGCAGGTGTGGAACGTGCTCTCACCTCCAAACTGGATGACGCGCGTGACGCCATCACAAACAAGGTCGCCGATCTTTTGGGTGTCTATAAGACACATGTGCTCGGCTCAGGACAAGGTTCGACACCTCAGTTGCAAGCGCCCGATAATCTCAAGCTGCTTCCTGCTCTTGCGCTGGCATTGATCAAACATGTATGTACACACAAACAAGCGAAAGGCTGCATTTAACACGATCGCATACAGGATGGTTTACGCCAGACGTCGCAAATACCTACAGACCTACGATCCAACGCGATGAACTTATTGCGAACCATGCCCCTTCAGTTGCTGATTCCATACTTGTACCCAAATTTCTATTCTTTACATAACATGCCTCCTGAGGTAACAGACAACGACTTTATTCCCAATGAACTCACACATTCCTAGGCGGGAGAAATCTCTGAACACGGAGTTGTCTTCCCACCAGCGTTGAATTTGACTGGAGAGAAGCTCGAGCCACATGGATGTTATCTTTTGGAAACTGGCCAGAACATGTATATTTGGGTTGGACGTGGCGTTGTTCCCCAGCTTTGTGTGGACTTGTTTGACGTTAAGTCGTATGAAGGACTCCGTGCGGGCAAGGTAAGATATTAAACAATGATGGCGGTTCTATTCATCCCATTTTTTTTAAAAAAAGATTACGCTTCCTACGCTGGAGACACCTTTGAACCGAAAGGTCAACCTACTTGTCGCTAAGACCCGTGAGCTGCGTCGTGGAAACTACTATCCTCAGCTGTACCTTATCAAGGAAGATGGTGACCCAAGTTTGAGGATGTGGTTCTTGTCACATCTCATTGAAGATCGAACGGACAATGTTTTGAGCTATCAACAATTCTTACAATTAATTAAGGACAAGGTCAGCTCTGGATCATTTTAGTTAGAAGCATGAAGCTCTTGTTTTTCCTCTTTTTTTTTTTTTCACCAATGCTCGTTTCCCTCATCCTTACTGACCAAATTTTCTAATAAACGAATGTGAAATATGGAGAAACACGTTTTAGTGGATGATTTCTTTATGTGTCAAGACATAGTCGAGTTGTCTATCTGTATCCTCAACCGGAATCACATTGCTATCCACAATTTGTGCTTCCAGGGCAAGACCAACTAAATATTGAATCAATCATCTTGTGCTTTCGGAAGATAGGATGTACCTGTAACAGGTGCCGGGCAACTACGCTCAGCTGCCCATGTGCTGCACTTTTCCAGATAGCGATCATAGTACCCTTTCCCGTGTCCGATCCTGTTACGCTCCTTGTCAAATGCCATAGCTACCATAATTAAATGCGTCAATCAAACCAGTATGAATATGTCTTATTTTCTGTACCTGGAACAAGGATGAGATCCAAAGCCTCCGTATCAAGTGCTTAGAAGGTAAAAAAGATAATTGGATCAGCTGTCGCGGATTGTTTGTTGTTGAACCGAACCTGTTTCCATGATACGATCGTGTGGAGGTTCGGGGATGTTCCATCGGTTGACAGGCAACGCTTGATATGTTTCCCAGGAAGAGATCTTCACCATCTCCATACTTTCTTTTGTCCATCGAGGCACGTACAGTGTTTTGCCTAGTGTGGGACAAACTATGAAGCGGGCCCAAAACTATTGCACTGAATTACCCTCTGTAGAATGCAGAATGGCATGAATAATGGCACTTGTATTGATTTCACCATGCGGCATGCTGATGAACACACTGATGGACCGACTGCGTTGGTACACGTCCATGGCCAACAACTGCTTTGTCACATGCTCTGCTAACAGACCATGACGTTTATTTTCAAACAAAACCTAAAGCATTTTCCATACATTCCTTCTCAATCGTTGACAAGGGTATATTCTTTAGTTTTGCCCCAATCTCCTTGCGCAGTGAGCGTTTTAAATTTGTAATGAAAGTCATAAAGGGAACCTTGCTCATTGCACACAAAAATAAAGAGGAACTTTAAGCATTTCATTCTCCGTTTGTGAGGATTCTATCGTCTGTTTGTTCGCCATGAGCATACACTTGCGTCCAGTAGCGCGCCGTTCTCTCAAAATCTTCCGGGTCGCGCTGAAGATGAGCTGCTACCTGAGCATCCTGTAGAACAAAGGTTAATCAATTGTTATATTGTTTCTTACGTTACCTGTGGATCATTAGGCACGGGTGATGCCAAGAGTACCTGCAAAGACAAGAGTACGGTTTTGAGAGTCATTGCAGGAGACCAGTTGTTTTTTAAGATATCCTGTTCGTTTAGATTCAGTCAGCTGTACCATAGCAGAGCTGTGGTATTTACCAAACATATTGCCCCCTAACATAAGGTGTCAAATGATGATGTAAAAATGATGGATCAGCTTACTGTTTGTGAACTAATATTTGGATGGTATACTGCTGTCAAAAACTTTACGTGAGGTGGCTGGAATGGAAAATTGTCCTATATTGAACATGATTCGAAAAAGGAGTCGTTTTGCTAGGTACAGCTTACACCAAGTTGAATATCAACAAGGAACTTGCCACCTTTATTTATCATTTTATCGTTTATTACAAAGCGATTTTCCTGAATGGAGTCTTACCTTCGTATGCAGTATCAGGTGGTCCGAGGATGACAGCGTAGTATTGGTCTTTGCATATTTTTCTTTAGTTGGTTTTTTTTTTATTCAATTCCTCTCCTAACTCACTCAAGTCATCTGTTACACGTAATTCAATCTTTGCATCTGGATCTGTTTGAATGTCAAGAATCTCACGCTGAAGGCGTTTTGCTGTCGATGCCAAAGGCATGATTCAAATGAGAAAAAGAAGAGACAAAAAAGAGAGTCTCCGTGACGTGTAGAGAAGCTCGGCTGCCCAAAAAATTCCAAAGTCATTCGCTTCCCTACTTCCTCTACATGGCATCGATCGCGAGGTCTCATAAGAGTTCATGCGTTGACAACACGTCGGGAATGCGTTGCCACTCAGCCACGCTCTATTGAATCTAGGTATCTGAGTGCCACTGGGATCGCTGATAGCTGATAGGACGCATGAACCAATTGAAAGTGGCGGCATAGTCCGCTTTTTGCGCTCGGATCCAGTAACGTCATTTCTCATGCGATAAATGCCGCTGCCTAAAAGGTCCGTTCTGCTTCAATGCTCGTCTTGTAGGAGAGCAGCACGATGCTACTATGCTCAATTTCTTTGCTCATCGCCGTTATCAGAACAGCTCACTTTGCTAGTTGCTACATCAAAAGGGTCTAGAAGCAGAATAAAATCATCATATGATCCAAACAAGGTCCATGGTGCTACAAGACTTCCGGCACAATTGTTTGCCCTGCGAAAGTGAGCTACTGGTTTTGACGTCGGTTTTAGAAGCGAATGAAAAGTTCTCATTCAATAAGGCCAAAATTGTTTAGAGCTAAAAGTTTCTTCTAACTCATTAAAACTTTATATGCCGAAACAAAAACGAAATTGATATATATCAAAAACGAATAATCATACTTGTCAGCTGTTGTTCTAAACGTAGCCTTAGTCTCACATTGGCGGAAGAGTTTCTAAAGGCGTCAAACACGCGTCCAGGTAACCAATTGCTGAACTTTCGTGGGGTGTACATCATCTCATCGTTCAGAAGTGCAATGTAAAACAGGCATGCCTGTTTGGGGCGGATACAAGCCAAAATAGCCACCAATGAGGTTAGGACCGTGTCGACGAAACAAACTATGAACAAAGTTGGTATTATAGCTTGATGCTTTTCTCCTATGATAAGGTCAGATGTGACAAAGAAAAAGCATTTGTGTGTGTACAAAGAATGGTACGACATGAGCGTCTAGTACCGTGCCCAGTCTGTCTTTTCTATTTTCTCTATGATTGTCCGCCCACACGATCAGACTCAACCGGTAAGATTTAAGCAAATGGTACACAGAACAGTCTTAGTTCAATACAATTTCCAGGTCATCACTATTGTCTATCCAGAAAATCGGTTGACACCACTCCTTGGATGGTGTATCCATTCTTTGACGCATGCTCCATTTCATTAATAATCTTTTTTCATTGAGTACCCTACTACCGTTGCGGAGGACCCGGCAGCATTGCTGATCCAGGAATCATGGTGGCCAAACACACTGATCCCTTTTTACTCTATCATTTCTTTCCCTTCATTTTCTAGATTTGTCAGGTACAGGTTTCGTATGGTTTAACTTCATGGTGCACTAAGTTTCCGCAGATCGCCAACCCAATTGTTTGCCTTAGGTCCATCTGCTTTTTCTCTTTGCCGTTTTCTCCGGCGAAATGATGCGAATGCAGATCTGCTTTCCCAGCAGGAGAGCCGCTTTATCTCGGGTGGGACCGATTGCATAGGACCATTCATGCTTATACGCCTGTTCCTGCCCTATTCAGTGTCACCCAAGGATCATTCATGACTCTTCCATACTCCTGTTGATGGTGCAGGTACGGCAGGGATTGGATAGAGTTGTCACAGTTACACTTGGTATCTTCATGTACAACAGCTATAGTTAAAGTTCAACCTTATTCGCATGTCTGCAGATTTCACATAAGCTACTCAGGGGGTAAAACTTTAATTGCACCAAAAGGAATTCATTGTTGCACTGTACACATGCCAAAACAGATTCTTCGAGAACAAAAGCAGCATGATATCATTCCCGCTTAAAGAATTACCACAAAGGAAAACGCATTTCATCTTACTTCTCTTCATTAAACAATGACATGCAGGTCTATTGCACCTAAATGCTGACTATTTGCATTGTAACTGTTAAAGTTTGTTTGACTAATATCTCTTAAACCGTTACACAGTTTCAAGTGTAAATAAAGCGTACAGTGCTCAAATGGCGAGTCTACAGAATAAGATGGTTTATTCCCCATGAGTTGTTTGACATGGCACAACGATCGTGTGATCCAATTAACCTCGGTCTGGAAAAGATCTTTTTCCCAATATCCAATGATGGAAGGTCCCACAGGCTTCAAACGTATACCGATATGAAAGCATGAAGGTCACTGACTTTCTTACCTCCTGCCGGGCAAATTGACCCGTCATCCCGACATGATCACACGTGCACATCAGTGTAGGTGCACACTTTTTACGTGCCTTAGAAGACGTCATGTCGAATAACAACTTGATCTGCAGAACAACTCTTGAACACGAGCCAGACTATCCTGAGCGGAACCAGCGCAAGATCAATCGATCGTTATCTGATCCTGAAAAGGAAAAGCTGCCTCACCCACTCTCTCTAGCGGAGATAGCAGACCGAAATCCACTAATGCAAGCTTCAGCTGAGAATACTAGCTTTAAGGCCTTTTAAAATCCAGCGCTGGAGATGAACGATGTTGAAGTTTCCAACCGGAGCTGATAGGGAAAAAAGAAAAAGAGAAAATGTAGTAATCGCGGATTTACACACCCGCCGAAGACTAAGTTACGGAAGGATAAGGAATTGCTCTCGAAGTTGCTCTAGATGGCAATGAAAAACATGGAATAGGAAACTAGGTACATAGCTGTTGTCTTAACATTGGACAGAAAAAAACACATGAAGTGTGTAGGTTAAAATTTTCTGTGCCGTTGCGACAAAAAATCGGGGAACCAAATCCAATTTTGGGATCGGCCGATGGAAAAAGCGCTGATACCAATGGCGCCCATGTGGAGTGTTAGGTTTTTTTTTTTTTTGCAATACATAGCCATGTCCTCTCGTTCAAAGATGTCGTACTATTGGTGTGTTTACGTCTAGCTTGTCTATTCTCTAGTTCCCAGGTCTATCTATCCGAGTTGTAAAAAAAACCAAGAAAAGAAAGTCAGATGTTTAGATCGGCTAACCCTATGTCCAGAAAAATCGCAGGCAAAAAGAAAAACTTAAAAATGTCATACAGATATCAGTGCTGTTGTGGTGGGTAGAAATGGTCGGTCATAATTTCATTGTGGTCAAATCGTCCGCATACTTCATAGTTTCTAGCAATGATGTCTAAACGAAGCAGTTTGTTTGTACGTCCGGTGGATGATATGAGAGCATATTTTGTTGAGAATAGGGATACCAGCCCACGTCCTACTGGACTAATTTTATCTAGTCCCGAACTAGTAGTCTATAGAGTAAGTATATCTTGGAGAACTGGCACTACATCGTATGTCATCATTGCCTCGTTGACAATGCCCTTTTTCTTTTCCTTTTTCATTGCTAAAGATTAGAAGTCAACATCAGAAGTTTAGAGAGCATCCACGTCGCAGGAGCTGATATGAGTACGAGACTACATTGGAAAAAAGTACACAGCCTCAGAATCTCCGAAACGGTCAAGACAGGTCTAGACACGATAAATTGCTAATCCCCTCCTGCTATGACACGATAAAGTCCGTGAAGTCTATCGGTACGCACTTAAATAAATTTCAACTCGTATACTATCTGTGAGTATGTGTAGAAAGCGATCCCAAGGTCTGCTGGCTTCCACTAGGGTCAACATGCTGGAGACTACGAATTGCCATTTCATAAGCTTTAAAAGATCACAAGTCAGCGTCTAAGTTGTGGGCGGCAGATGAGGGACATTTCCTATACGCTATGCTTTAATGATATTCTATGCATGATTGGATTTATGTGCTACTTTATACTATTCTATAATAGTTTTACTCTGGTACAATTATTCATATAAGAGCACTCAGGGAGTACAGCCACTGTTTCCTCCGGTTGTATCGACTGTTACGTCATTAATAAACTATTCGATGCTTTCCAGCCTAATCCAGCCCGTTTAGGCCAAGAAGCAGACCAAATATACATCTATATCTAGCATGAAGATTGGCTGAATTGTGATCCGTGAATGGCAGAGCTTGATAGTTCGTCATTTGCTAATGTCGATAAGCAATCGAGCAACTAAGTGTGAAGTCAAACCTTTACAGTATCATGACCCGAAAACGGGATACCATTATATAGATTATACACAAAAAACCCAAAATCTAGTGGCACTGATTTCAGAAAATAGTGTATGCACTCAATTTGGCTTCATGATCCTCAATTTGCACCTGCAGATGAAAAAAGACGATCACTCCGCTATCGTGATACTTTCCAGGGTTTTTCCACAAAAAGATACACATTATATAAGCCAATTATCTATCATGCTTACAGTTACCCCCTTTTTGGATCTAAGGTTTCAATAACAAATCATTCTTTGGATTTCGAATTTGCTAAAGATACTAGGTGCTTTATACAAATTGTTGGATTTTCAGAGCATATACTATACGTTTAGCAGTTACGAAGATGTGGCTCTATCCAAGGGACTTCTAGTACTTCAAGGACCTGCTTTTCTGTTTCCACTTTGATGGAACGTCTGGGTACAGTGTCGAGAATGACATCCTCACTATTAAGGGTGATACTCTTCACCTGTTGTTTTGTATGAGCTTAAATTAATTCTGTAGTTTTTGTTTCAACGGACTAGCCTTTTTTGCATAATCACGCAAAGCTCTCTCGTACTGACGAGAACCCGTCCAACCAAGAACTGCTGTTCCGTACTCCAACTTGCCTGCAACAATAATGTCAACCTGTCTCAGTATACCTTTCGATGGCTGAATAAATGCGGCGAAACACTGATGCACATAACAAAAGTTAATCTAAAATATCCAATAATGATCTCCTTTTAAGTTTACCTTGTCCAGACCATCCATGATCTTCTGACGTGTGGTCTTTCCCATCCCTTGATCATCTGATGCGGATCGAACTAGCCTTTTTCCCGCATCTGAATACCAAAGCCGATGACGAATATATCCTAGGGCTCTCGTCAAAGAGAAAGCTTGGTTTGATTGTTCTTGCTTACCTTTCTTACAAAGCCTCTCCACAAGTAAACGTATCAGACCTTCCGTACTTTCTGCACTGGATATGATAATATCCAAATCACCATTTTCTTCTTTTCCTCTTCTACAAATATATCACTTAATGTCTCAATTACAAAAGCCTTGCTATTTCGCCTACCTATAGCCCCCCACAGGAGTAAGAAAAGCTTTTTCATCGATAGCAATGAGCTCGCGTTGGATAATTTCAATAAGCTCCTCAACATCGCTGCGTGTCATACTAACAATGACATTTATTTAAGAAGAACTCGGAGCAACACATATGTACGTACGGTTGAATGAAGTCTGGTAATAGCTCGATCCCTAACCGTACAGACGACGTCAACTTTGCCCGATCGAGGACTTCCTGTAATGTGCGATATCCCATATCCCACCATATCTTTGCTGTAGCGGGACCAACTCCTAAAAAAGAAATCAATATTCACCTGGGGTGCTTGTAATTACCAAAAACTTTACTATACAGGTTTAAAGTTTGAAATTTTTCATCGCTCTTCAGTGCATCTGCCTCAGGAATTGTACCTGTTAAAAGGTAGACACGAATAAGACTGGATATTTTTTTGCCAACTCCTATATTGCAGGATCAATGACTGGGTGTAATAACTCATAACAATTGATACTACCAATGATTTTTTCCGCTTCACGCGCTGATTTTAGTCGTTGTGGGTAGGCCTATCATTGTTGCCCAATGGGTTAGTAAAGCCCTATTTCAGAATTTTTTTTTTGGAAAAAAGATATTACTTTGATTGCTGCAATAGCATGTCTATAACTCAATGCATTCTTCTCCTCCATATTGAGTTCACGCTGCTTTTCAAGCAATTGGAGAAGTGAAACAAGTTTCTGATTATATGGTGATATCAAAGGTGTCGGTCGAAGGCACTCGTATTTTGTGTTGATAAACCCTGATGCTAACGGAATGTCTGTTCAAATAAGCAGTCTGTAAGCGCTCCATGATTTTTACCTTTATCGACATCTTCTTCTGCTTCTCTGGTATTATTCAGTACACATTCCATTGATTAAATGATTTACCGGTTTTCTGTGTTTTCACACAGTGCGTCTACTGATTTTTCCATATCGGCAAATCGCCTATTTAAGATAACTTGCGATTGTGGTATGTGGACAATCTTTGGTGAGGTATAGCTGCCGCTTGTTTGCTGTATTTCTGGAGTAATTTCTGATAGAGGAATGATATATTCGTTCATTGGAAGTTTTCTTTGTTTTTCTCGGCTTCCGAAAGAATAACAGTTGAAGTTGAATTAGTTTAAAATGTACATACGATTCGATGCTGACCATTTTATCAACCACTCAACATTGATAACAGGGACCTACTGCGTGTCAATGCTATCTAAGATCACTCGTGCTTGATACCTTGCGATTTTTTATATGCCTTGCAGCCCGAGCTGGCGCTTTGATAGCTGTCAAGAGTAGATTCGCTTCCGCTTGCTTACTACACAGTTCTCCTCCTTATATTACAAGTTTAATTTAGTGTACACAGCTCCTTTCTGCAAGACCATACCATTCTTCTGGATTGTTTTTTGAAGACCTTCAAGCGTCTGCGAGCTGAGCTTTGTTGGAAGAATATACGCTTTGACTCCTTGAAACATTTTGGTTCGTTCTCTGCCACCAAAGAAAAGAGGTTCGGGAAAAGAAAATATGCATTTTTTTTTAATTTACATTACTCACATGCTTCCGTGATCACACTATTGCAAAGGTTTCAGAATCACTATGCAGATTCGAAGTTACGTTTTGGGTATGCACCATGAAATCACACATCGGAGCTGGTTATCTTTCACGCATACAAAGCTTTCTGGAATAAAGGAAAATTGTAGGTACCTTCACTAGAGGTGCCCCCCAAAAAGAAAAACTTGCGACAGACGAACGAGACGCCTACGGTGTGGTAGTAGCTCTCTGAGCCGTGCTTTATTGGTCTATAAATTAAAAATAATTTCTTTCTATATCCTTCATATTTTCTAAGCCGCGCACCGTGGAGTAAGTATGGAAAGTACAAACAATGACACTGTTATACTTATACGAGATCAACTTAAGGAACCCCTCAACCGAGTCACCCAAGCTCAAGATCAGAGCGTCAGGAACAGACCAACCATCCCATCGGAAATCCTCAAGGACCTGGAGCAAAATACCTTCACTGACCTCCATAACAATATCGAGAAATCTCTTCGAGGCATCCAACGCTATAATGAAGGAGAATGGACAAAACCGGGAACCATCAACCGATCCTTCGTCTCGGAACTTAAGAAACATTCGCTGGACACATATCAAACCATTATCCAGAACTACTAATGCTCTGAGTGGATCAAGGTCGCCGCTCAAGCTACTACAGAAATATACGAAGACGTCAAATTCATTGTTGACCGAGGAAGCCATAACAACGACAAGGAGGACTTACTTGGAGTCACCGAAAAGCTCAGACAATTTGCAATCTTCCAATTTTACAATGGGGAACACTGGGATCAAGAAACCGTCAGGTTGCAGCCAAATCACTCCGTCTCCCAATAAACTTGCAATACTTGGAAGAATCAGATGATGACTCGGACAAGACAATGGCCTTCGCTCCGAAAATTATCGAGAAGATACACCAAGCCCGATACGAACAGTTGACCCTCAGAAGCGCTACTAGCAACCACAAAGAAACATAATGGACATGGATTATTTAGATCCAGAGGAAGCAGTAGAAAACCCAACTATAACTACAACTACAATGGACGAGGACAATCATACAACTCCAATAACAATGGCTTTTTTTTTTTTTTGTTTTTTTGGCAAGAGCAGGGGCCCAACAACAGGAACGGACGAGAAACCAATAAACAACATAGGGAACCTTCTCCAAAACAACAAATGAAGCTTTCACAACGACAGGAAATCTGCCTGGGGAAACTGCCTACAATAGATCAGACGGCTCACTACAACATACCGACAGACGGAATTCCACCAGGAGAACGTCTCCACTATTTCAAGAAGTACTGGGCTCAAATGACCACACGTCTATGGCCAGTAGCCATAGTCAACCAGGGGTTTCAGATACAGTCGTAATCTCCTCCGATACCATGGAAATCACGCAATCTTTGCCTATCGGATACAGAACAAGCAGCATTTTACTACAAGAAAATAGGAAACACACTGCCATCAACTACAACAAGGCATGGCAAGTCTGGGTATGGTTGGCACAGCCCAACAACCGCCAAAAAAATACTAAAGAACATGATGTTCAAACGATTTTGAAGTTCTTGCTTACAAAGCAAGAAAATTCTTATGACGATCTGAAACTTTTTCGTTCAGCACTAAGCTCCGTTTTTCGGGTATTATATCCACAAAAACGCAGACTGATCCAAGAACCAGCCATTATCCGATTCTTTCAGGCCAAGCGACGAACAGCAATCAAAATACCAAAGTGGTCGGATATTGCCACTTGTGATCTAGAGATTCTTACTCCATATATTCGAACATGGGGGCCAACTCCAGACCTATCGTTGGAATAATTACGAATGAAGTCTTTATTACTATTGTGCATGGTAACAATGTGGCGTCCCCACTCGGACCTAAGGAGACTGCAACATCGAGATATCACTTTTCAACCAACCAATGGCCATCCCATGAGCGTCATGCTCATAGTGTGAGAATCAAAGAAGCACAAGCAAAATCATCCTGCGAGGGGAATAATCGACGATTCCAGCATGCGCCCCCATGCACACATTCAAGACATTCTTAACAAGGACACATAACATGCGATTAGGTCTACCTGAAGCCCACACACTATTCCTAGCATACATCATGGAATCAGACAAGGTCCGCTCGATCCGCGGATCAACAATCGCAAATTGGAGTCTATATGCACAATATCACGTCGGAAGCTGAACCGGAGTCAACCGAGGTTGTGTTAGGCACGATGCGCAGCTCAATAAATCGCTTTTAACTTTTATCTGATATTGTAGTTATTATAATATAGAAATATGTTTTTTAATAACAAAGAAGAGTAAACGACTAATTATATTCTTTGAGACTAAACCAAAAGAGCATGATCCCTTTTTCAGGGTATCTCCAACATAACGGATCTTTCCCAAAAACTGTACGTCTTCCAGCACTTTAGAAGACCGCTGTGATTTATGACAAATACATTCTATGTAATTGCCACTGTTCGACAAGTTTTTCTTTTGCATAGGACACCGATTATTAATCAAATAATTCTGGTATAAATATGTCTGTAGTGTCCAATTTCTTTCTTGTCTATTTTCTTACATCACTATGGTTAACAACAAACAAGTTATTTTCACAAAGATCCCCACTGAATATCCCGTGGCTGGAGAGCATCTGCAAGTTCAAGCGTCCACAATCGACTTGGATGCCGATCTTCCTCAGGGTGATATCATCCTTAAGAACTTGGCTTTTTCTGTCGATCCCTACATGCGTGGCCGAATGAGAGACCCTGGAATTACATCGTTTTTTCCTGCATTTGAGATCAATAAACATATCCAGGGCGATACAATGAGCGTCGTTGTCAAATCTAACAATCCCAAGTTCAAGGTGGGTGATCTGGTTTATGGTAAAACTGGTCTGGCCCATTTCGATGAATACACTCGCGTCGATGTTGCCTACGCTGATTTGGCTTATGTGGTTCGAATGATGCTAAAGAAACTAAACTCCCAATTTCGCACTATGTCGGCGTCCTTGGTATGCCAGGAATGACTGCCTATGTAGGGTAAGTAATACGACTACATGAAAAAAAAAGAAAAAAAAACTTATTTCCTTTTTTTGAATAGTTTGATCAAGATAGGTCAACCAAAGACTGGAGAGACTTTGTATGTCTCTGCCGCATCTGGTGCAGTGAAACAGTTAGTTGGCCAAATTGGCAAGATTTTGGGTCTCCACGTTGTGGGCTCTGCCGGCTCAGACGACAAGGTCGCCTATCTCAAAGAAATTGGTTTCGATGGTGCCTTCAACTATAAGGAAGGTGATCTCAATGAGAATCTGTCAAAATACTGTCCCAACGGTATTGATATTTACTTTGAGAATGTTGGTGGCAAGATGCTTGAAGCTGTAATCGACCATGCAAATCAGAACGCAAGGTAATAAAATATGTTGCTACTCCTTACAATGAAGACTAACAAAACCATAGAATCATCGCTTGCGGCATGGTATCTCAGTATAACAGAGAAAAACCGGAGGGCATCCATAATTTGATGCAGGTGGTAGCAAAGCGACTCAGAATTGAAGGCTTTATCGTAACCGACTTCAATTACTTGGAACCCGAGTTCCGCAAGACTGTGACAGAATGGTTGCTTGAAGGCAAAATCCAGTACCGCGAAACCATCGCTGAAGGAATTGAAAGTACTCCTGCAGCATTGATTGATGTTCTGAAGGGCAACAACTTCGGCAAGCAAGTAGTCAAAGTTGCTGATTTGTAATCAAATTTTATTTTTCATTTGTACTGCGCTATAGAAATAAATACGAAAAAAAAAGTTCTTCATTAATGCATGATTCTTCGAGCACTATCTCCTCACTTCTATATAAGATATACGATATGTATGTATAGATCTGCTCCAATTCGAAGACCAATCTTTCCCTAATTAGATTCTATACTGCATATACGAGTAAGTTCAGCTTCACCACATCTTCTTAGGTGCATCAAGTTATAATACGCCAAGAGAGTAGCAACCTCTGGAATTAATGATGAATCGAAGATTCCAAGTTGCGCAAAAGCAAATCAAACTGATGATAGAGAGCATCATGTATATCAAAGTAATCAGAACTGATATATTTTTACCTCAAAGAAAAAAAAGTTTTAAGGTTGCCCAAATTTTGCCGACTTTGGGTCCTTATGTGAAGACCCCAGTAGCAGCTAAATTGCTAGCTAGGTTCAAGTGTATTATATGTACTTTAATTGTTCTGTGGACTCGCTCAATGTATCTATTTTTTGCTCCTGCCACTGGTAATGGATTATACAATAGTGAATAGGAAACTTGTATTGCAAAGTGCTAAATTAAAAAGTGGCACCTTTGTGTCAAACACTCAGATAACTGCTGTGGTCAGAGTCAGCCAATGATTTAAACGTCGTTTCTCCATTGCTTTGGACAATACTTCCACTTCTGGATAGACACTCCAAAAAGCACACGAATAATACGAATACTGGGCTTGATATATGTATAAGCACACGACATGACATAAATGCTTGGGCTGCAAACAAGGAAGCCAAGACTTTCATCGTGGATTGCAGTGGTTTCTATAGATAAAAGCCACGTTTTGATATTCTATCATATGAAAACTATAGCTACACTATTACTTTATTCTCTTACCGCAACAATATTTCCATAGTAAAAGCTTGTTAATGACAAGTCAGCTAAAAGTTTTCATACGCTTTTCACAGACGCTGTTGCTTACTGCGATGCAGTAGAGCGGTTTTTACATTACATTGGCCCAGTAATGCAGCTGTAGTATTTGACATAATGTGGAAATGTAGGATAGATAAAATAAAATAATGATAATAAAAAATAGAAACTGACAGATAGTTCCTTTGAGATTCTTTTAATCAGAAATAAAGTGAAAAAAGAGATATCTATCTAGTACATCAATCTCTATTCTATTTATACACAAGGAATCAGAATGGAGATACTGGGAGAACAATGGTTGGGTGAAACATGTTCTCTCAGATATCCATTTATTCTTATTTTGTTCTCGTTATTCTTCTCTATGTGCTACTCTTTGATCTGGCGGAATTGCACTTGTACGTGATATTTAATTTGATCTGAGACACACGTTCAAGTTCCGTTCCGATCCAGTGTTGCTCTTCTGAGTTAATTTTAATACGATCATTGCCGATATGATTTTTACTACAGAATAGATCTAACTATACAACACGTAACATAAATATCATACATGTTTTATCTCTTAAGTCTGAACGATCTTTATATGAGTTTCTTATACTATCGGCGCTAGATCCGCAGATACGGATCTGCATCAACCCGACACATATATAAGCATTACTATAATCTGAGATACCAGGACACTCTGCTATGATATGAAGGTACCCCCAGGCATATCCTTTCTCATGATTAGCGCAACAAGACAATTACGATTATTACGATCTTACCCATAGATACAGTGATTAGTAAGTATCTCTGATTCATGCACTGGCTTAAAAATCATTCATTGTTCATCAATCTGCCATGAACACCTAGTGCTTATGCACCCTCTGATTTCTAAGATATTTGACAAAGCTTTCAAAGAGTAAAGACTACTGGTAGACATTTGTATTCTAAGCATCTTGACTTTTGAATAAACCTCTGTAATATTCTGGTTTGTAGATTAAGGTAACGGCTTGGTGCACGTTGAAACTCTTAGATAGATGTTTAATTATTTGTTCCTATCGACTTTTATACAGGGAGCGGTGTTTTAGAATAATACGATTTTTACACCGATTGTCTAATGATTAACTTTAACGTTAACTAGATGACCTATCTTCTGTATGGTTTCTCTTCTGTGAGATATATATGTAAATATCGTGCTGTATTTGCTACGGATGGTAGGAAAATCGTGGTACTCCTATTGTGGTATCATAAGTCACATAGTCTGTAAGAAATAGGGGAGTTAATTTTCGTACCAGACATAACCTCAGTTAGATCACTCATTTTATTCTGCAATGCAGATTAATAAAATTACCTCTCTTATTCAATTCAAAAAACAAACTAGCTTCTCTTTTTCCCAAGTGGCGATGTTGCCTTTGCGTTTCCTATGCCTATGAAAGACCTCTGTTGCTTCTCCAGCTCAATAGCTTACAGAGTCATATATGGATATTACTTTACTTCAAGATTGAGAATGTATAGACTTTTGCGGAGTATAACTTTGGAAGTTCTATTATCGTACTCGTGTCTTTCCTACCGCAATGTGACTATGGGTATGGCAACAGGGTACCGCATTTTTCTGATAATGCATTTCTCGTTACTGCCCATGTAACCTTTTAATGTCAGAAGGAAACAACGAATGACACTTTAACTGTACATACTCTATGTCAAGATACGGGATTAGAAAGTTAATTGGGATCCCATTCACAATGCGAAGAAACTAATGTCAAGCTTTTCAAAATATATCATTCTTTCCCTATTGATTATAGTTACTTTTTTCGGCTTTTATCCTGTATCTTTCAATCAGTTTCTCGGTCTGTTATGTCTGCAGGTACATTTCCACCTGGACATTTATCAACCAAAAAAAGTATAAAATCAAGGCGGCTACAGGCTGCTGTTGAGATGCCGTTGCCGTACTGATAAACATACTTCTTTGACTCTATTGTAGAAATAGCGTGTTCCCTCCTTTCATGGCTGGTTTATCGGTCGACAAGGCGGTTTTCGTTACAGTAAGTGCAGATTTTCTTCGATCCATAATGTTTAGTAGTAATTAGTGAGAATGTTGGTTTGCCAGCATCAATGACACACATCAAAAGAAAAAAGGTTTTCAGGGACTGTCCCTCGAGGAAAAAAAGATAAGTAAACATCGGGCAGTTTGAACTCAGAACTGATGCAGATGACCGAGGAGATTTTGGTTGCATGATCTCCCTTATGTTTTCGCGTTTTTCCCTACATCTTTTTTGACATAAGTGTTCTATGAAGACGCAGAGTGACCTTTTTGTTTGTCTGTAAAGTACAGATGTGGGAATTTGGCAATCAACAATGTTTGTAACAGTCGCGCTGTGGCCATAGCGTTCAAAGTCAGACGGTTACTAAGGGTACCAGAAATGGATGGTCGTTGCAACTCTCGTCGGACAAAGACACTGTAACCCGTTTCCAACTTTCTCTCTTTCTTTTCTTTTCTTTGCTGTTTTGCCTTCCGCCTTGTGCGCGTTATGTCTGACAACCCTTTTGTCTGGCAGCTGCCAGCTTCGTTGCCAGGTAAAAACATCATAGATATCGCGTCGAATGATTCATGCTGACACGAGTTTCGGATGCTTTGGGCAGGCGAAAACTATTCATCATTCCCCCAAGATCAATGGTCTGCATACTATTACTCGCAAGCATCTGTACATGTAAGATATGACAATCACGATGAAGGATGTTCTTTGACATGTTTCTTTGGAAAAGCAACAGGCTTATTACGACGCAACAACAGGCCAGTATTACTATGCTCCATTGTACTATCCACCTCCACCACCACCACCTCCTCCGCCTCCGCCTCCACCGACTTCATCGCATGTACCGGTACCTGAAAAGCAATCATCATCGAAAAGTCATCCTCTCCCAACATCCTCATCGGATACGGCAGTCCCATCGTTATCTGGTAGTACAGAAGCCGCCCCGCCCGAAAATGACACAACGAACAAAAAGTTTGGTCGATTCATGGGAAAATTGTTACTTCAAAGTACCAGCAGCAAATCTACACCGTCAAAACCCACACGCAAAGAGTCAGTGCAACCAAGTTTAGAAAGCTCCTACCCGGACTACTTCCGTGTGCAGAAGCCTAGATCTCTGGACAAGGTCAAGTTGACAATCAAATTTGCGTCGCGCAAAGAGGAAGAAGAAACGCCTGTTTTAAATTTGGATGCTACACATTTACCATGTGAGAATGAGAAAGAGAAAGAGAAAGAGAAAGAGAAAAGATATAGACATATCCAGGGCGGAAGAAAAACACGATGGGATGTCAAGCCACCAGGTCATCATGACAGTGAAACAGAGAAAGCATCGCCTGTTGTACCAACCAGTGACGTGATATCACCATCCAGAAACAACAGAAAAGATGCTGAGATTGAGGATGATGCTGCATCTGTGGATTCATTACAGTCAGACGACGATGTTCTCGGTCCATGGATTGAACTAGGTTTGATTAATCCGGATTCTCAACCAGAACCGGATACATCCAAGAACAACCAAGAGGGTATCGAGGAGAAACAGGATATAATCACCGTCAGCATCGCTTGGTGTACTGTCTGTGATAATCTGCGTGCGAAAAACAATAGTCCTCTTGACGGCATCCAGCACTGTGACTCTTGCGCACTCGAATGGAAGCGTAACACAGAGAAATTGCTGAAAAGTATCGCCAGTTTTTGTAACAAAAAAAAGCGACGCAAGACTTTGACAACAAAGAAAAAAGGGAAGAAGGTGGTTAAAACGGCTAACTCGAAATCTGAACCGAAGCAACATACCAAAACAAGCAATGACCGTCGCACCAAAGTCAGAGGCAAGATCCCACCTACAAAATCACGCAAGGTCCGCACCGATCAATCGAAAGAGAAACGTAATCCTCCCGGGAATGACAGCGAAGACACTTTCTACACCACCGGAGCCTTCATGACACGGACCACTGCCAAAAAGCTAGCAGATCCCGAATTTGGCTTCCGGCCTAACCCCTATGGATTCAAGCACAGACAAAAAGTCGAGGTGCTAAATATCAATGGGCATTGGTACCGTGGCATATTGACGATGATGCATGCAGGAAAAGTCAAAGTTAATTATTTGGATTGGGATGATCAGGAGGAATGGATTATCATGGGAAGCCGTCGCTTAAGAATCCTGATCGAGGAGGATCCTGAAGAAGAGGGCGATGATGACGCAAAAGCGTCGACACCTCCCATGGATGGCAAGTCAAACGATGGTGGTAAGCAATCACAAACATACCCTTTTTTTTTCTCACTTAAACTTTGCAAGTAGATGATGATGATGAAGAGGAAGAGGAAGATGATCAGGATAAGCCTGCGGTGGAGGATGAACAGCCGTCAGAGGATGGAGCATGGGAGTCCATTTTAGCAAAACCAATAACAAAAAGCAACGACGACTACGTTAGCTCTACATTAGACACTGATCCTACTCAGATATTCAACGACAACGAGGTGTTTATGACCCGGCGCATGGCGAGGGAACTTATCGATGAGAACGGGTTTAAACCCAATTCATTTGGTTACCGCCATAATCGTGCAGTTGCTGTAACTGCTCGGGCTTTGAAGGCGCCCTATATAGGGTACCTGCGGGAAATGCGTGGGAACAAGGTGCGTGTCTGGTACCCGAGTTTACGGCAGTCGGAGTGGTTGATTGTTGGAAGCCGTCGGTTACGCGTCCTGACGGAGCAAGAAGAAAAGGCGTTGGGTGACAAAGTTGGAAAAGAAGAGTTAGAAGAAGAACCAGTGGAAGAGAAAGAAAAAGAAGAAGATGAGGTGGCTCAGGCGAAGGAAGTGGATGCAACTCAGCCTCCTCAAGAACCTAAACAGCCTAAGCCCGAAAGGAGAAAGCGGGGTCGGCCACGAAAACAAGCTGTGGTTGAAGAGAAGAAAGCCAACAAAGAAGAGGAGGAAGAAGAGCGAGGGATAATCGAAGAAGCACAAGAAGAAGAGGAGGAGGAGGAGGAGGAGGAGGAAGAGTCAAGCAAGCGCAGCTCTGTGGATGTCGATTTTTTAACTACAGGCGCTTTTGCTACGCGCAATGCTATGCGACAGCTGCGTGATGAGCATGGATTTGTTCCCAACCCTTATGGTTACCAGTATGATCAGTGCGTTGAAGTTCTCAACACAAGATCTGCAAAGAACAAATTCTGGGAACGCGCACGGTTGGTGGCCATGCGACCTGGTCGGGTATGCGTGCGCTATGAAGGGTGGAGCGAAGTCTATGACGAGTGGATGATGGTGGGAAGTCGCCGAATCAGGCCGATCCAATCGACGCCTTCAACATCCGATGTGGCAGTGGCTAAACCAGCTGCCAGAGGGTCTGCTAGGAACGCATTACTTTTGACAGAAGCAAACCCCGAGTTAATAGAAGAGTCCAAGAAGAAACGACAACGCCGTGTGCTTGGTCCAGAAGATTACCAGAAACTTGGGCTCTTGGAAGACCTGGACAATCCTATCAAAAAGGGGCGTGGTCGTGGCCGCAAAAAGAATGTACAAATTGAATCAGGTGAGCCCATACCTGATCATGGGGAAAATGAGGAGGAAGTATATGAGCAAGAGGATGATGAGGACGAGGACGATGTTTACCAAACTGGAAAACGTCGCAGGAAATCAAAGTCCACCAAAGCAAAAGCAAAGGCTCGTGTTCGAACAAATGCGAAACCAACGACAACAGAGGACGTGTGTCCCGCGACAATTTACTCTTCGCGTAAACGTGTACCTTCCGATGACCATGGTTTTGTGGCCAATGTGTACGGGTATGATTACATGCAACACGTTCAGGTGCTACACCTGGATAAAAAATGGTACGAAGGCCGACTGGTATCGATGGACAAAACCCATGTACGGGTCCACTATTGCGGTTGGCCAGATGGTTTTGACGAGCAAGTTGCCCTGGGTAGTCGCAGATTGCAGGTCATTGAGAATGATCATGAGGTGGAATGTGTTCAACCCGATTACAGGGATATATATGAAAAGAAACAAAAGGAGCTGCAGCAAAACCCACCCGAAGAAGTCAAAGCGCCATCCGCAGCCTCCGTGCACAAACGGAACAGGAGACAATTAACTGCAGATGATTCAGGAATAGAATACCACAAAGAACCCACAGACGGTACAGAAGTAGAAGGTACGTATTTGGCAAGACTAGTAGGGTCCGTTGACTAACACTGCTATTTACGATCAGAGGTCAATGAATGGAAGGTTTACTGCAACCAATGCAATGTTGTCATCAAACAGTTCCGTTACTATTGTACATACTGTGAAACTCCCTCTGCAGGATACGACTATCAAAGTTTTGAACTCTGTCTGCGGTAAGCCAACAGGTTTTAGACGATCAGCGACTAAAGCATAGCGTACAGCTGTTTTGACCAGAACTTTCCCTTTTGGCATCAGCATCCCCGATCTAGTTTTGCCGTCCAAGCTGTTATTGATGCTGAGCTGGGTCCAATGCCAATTAAAGGCGAGCTTGTCACAGTTTGGGAAGAGGATGTCATTGATACCTCGCCTACTATTGCTGGTATAGAAGAGGGAGAGGATGATGAGTCAGGCACAGTGGAAGCCAGCCAGGTGTTTTCGGGCACAATTGAAGCAGGTCAGGGGTACCAATACTTAAAACGATGGCAAAGGCGTAAAGTGTGTGCCTTTTGTAACGATGATGACGATACTTCCGTTGAACTAGGCCAATTCATTGGCCCTTTTGTCATCGCAACCTTTAACAAAAACGGCGTTGAAAAAAAGCGATCGTTTTGGGCTCACTATTCATGCGCGAAATACTCACCAGAGGTATTTTGCACTCCTGAGGGAAAATGGTACAACGTAACACTTGCACTTCGACGTGGTCGTGGTATGGTAAGGAAAAAAGTTTGCATTCTTACCACACACTCCTTAATTCTTTCTTCTAGCGATGTCATGTCTGCAAGGAAAAAGGAGCTACGATTGGATGCTTCGATTCCAAATGTTCCAAAAGTTTTCATCTCCCTTGTGCTCAAAAGCCTATCAGTTACTTCCGTAATGGAGTGATCTTCTGGTGTCCTACCCATGAGGCTTATTATAACAAAAAAGGTGAGTATTTACCTCTATAAAGAGAAAATTTACTGAAATGCCCTATAGATACCTATGTGAATATCTTTAATTGCGATGGTTGCAGCAAACAACTAGAGGATGAATCGTGGTTTACTTGTCTACAATGTGCATCCAGTTATTTTTCGTCTTTCGACTTGTGCGGAGAGGTTAGTGCTCTTATACAATATCATCGCTGATCATCAGCTAGTGTTATGAAAAATTCCCTCAAGACCATGCGCATGATCAAGAACAGTTTGAGGAAACCTGTAAGTTCTATCGATGAACGTAATGTGTCTGCTCACATCGAAACGACAGCATTTGCTATTTTGAAAGAGATGGAAGCGCAGAAAGCGACAGAAGCCGCTAAAGCAAAAGAGGAATCCAGAGCAGCAAGCAAGTATTCAAAGTCGCGCGTAATGTAAGCTTATCTTTCACTTAGATGCAAGGAAGAAGAAGTCGTTATTCCCCAAGAAAAAACGACGTCGTGGTGCTGACGGCCCAGAACCAGTGACATGTTGTTACTGTGGTACTGAAGATGCAGAGAATTGGCGCAAAGGCTACGATGGCGGTGTTTTGATGTGTCAGCAATGTTTTGAGCTGGCACTATTGGTGGATAACGATGGTAAAACGACTGACTTGCCGTTGGTTTCCAACCAAGAGGAACCGAATCAATACGTAACATCCATCGAAGATTACACCCATAAACCATATCTTACGCGTGATGCCTTATCCGCTACAAAGTTCAGTGACTCAGCTACAGGATCACGACTTACATCATATGAGCCGCAACCGAACCAACTATTTTCCCTTATTTTTGACTCAACTTACTTTGACATTCCCGGGCGTGCACCCCGATGGGCTACACATTCTGGAACGGATTACCATGGTAAGTATAGAGTTTATTTTTACGTAAATAAGATGCTGAAGTTATCTCTAACCATAAAGGGACCTGGCTGCCCCAAACTGTGCGCAGGTATGTCGGTGGGAGACGTATTGGTAATTTTTTTTCTTAATTTTTCCGATTAGGGCGATCCTCAAATATACAAATAAGGATGAACGCGTGCTCTCAAATTTTCTGGGAAGAGGTAAGCCCGGAGGAAAAAGAATTTATCCTTAACCGGAGTCTTTTTATAGGCACGGACGCTATCGAGTGCTTTCTTCTACAACGAAGGTAAGCCTGTAGGGAAAACGCGTTAGGTTTGCTAATTGATGTTGGTATTAGATGCTGTGGCGTTGATATCAATCCCGTAAGGATCCAAATGATGTTTGAAAAAAGAAATGGGTTTGCTTATATCATCTTGGTAACGCGGTTAAAAACAGGCCGCGGTTGCTCTGTCTCAGCGCAATTGTTGTTTCGAGATCCCTCCTGGTTTAACATCGGCGGAGTATCGGCCGATCATCGCACAAGCCGATTCGCGTCAACTTTCCGGTGCGTTATTCGGAGATGAATCCTTCCATCATATTCTGTCGCATCCTCCTTATAAGGACTGCGTCGCGTACTCGACGCATTTGGAAGGTGATTTGTCAAGGTAATATATCGCGATAAAGCATTATTTGTTCATCCCGTTATGGTTTTAGATTTACCAATATCGTTGATTTCAAAGATGAATATGCCAAAGTTGTCCGGGAAAGTTGGAGGTAACCAAAAGGGATAACAGTAACGTTTCACGTTTATTAAACATTTTCTGCTTTGTTTAGATTGCTGAAAATGGGTAGACGGTTAACACTCGGTATTGGAGATAACCGTGAGCATTGTTTCTATATTCCTGTTGGATTCCATTTACTTCGGGCGTATATTGACAATGGGTTTGAGCTGGAGGAACTGGTAAAGTTTTTTAAGGGCCCGTTGCCCACACAAACTAACATGTGCCTGCAGATCATCAAACGACAACGGTACTGTTCAGCGTTTGGATTGGGCACCTACCTTTGTGTCCAGTTTAACTTTTTGGTATTCACCCACGAATTCATTGCAACATTCCGAAAAATCCCTCTCGAATGCATTGATCGAATGGTTTCACATGAGGATACGGGTAAAAAAAAATTATATTGAAGATTTGATAAGCCATGACGCGGGGCTGACCAAACACGTTCTTTAGACTCCGCATGTCATGATAACGTTCGTGTTACACATGTTGTCAAGGGTATTCCATCCTCAGCCATTGCCCGAAAAAGCGTTGTGATGGGTACTGTCTGGATCTTTAAACCCACGGAAAATATCAGCTTTGTACAACTTTGTATATCTCGTATGGTTGAACGTTTTGGCAAGGATGAAAGTAATTGGGAGCAAGTTCATTTGAATTTTATGTCCTCGGAGGTAACAGAAAAATCACTCGCTTTGGGGAAATTAAATATTTGGTTGTTTGCTCAGGATCTGCAACAATTACCGGACCCAGTAAATAATGTGGAAGACACGCGAGGTAAGCTAGTTTTGGGGAAACGGAGTTTCCTTTCTGACATGGCTCTTTGTAGAAGGTGAAGATGCAGAAATAGAAGAAAAAGAACCGAATCCCTTGTCGGAGTATGAGCAACAACGGTTGAAAAGGATTGAGGAAAACAACCGAACGTTATTAAAATTGGTAAAAATGCCGGGATTACTTTATCCTACGTGGATATACCGATCATTGTATATTGACAGATAGCACTTTTTAGGGCTTAATTTCCGAGTTGAGTGAAGAGTCGGATGATCTAATCCATCATGAAATTATGATGAATAAGCCTCCTATTGCACATGCACCGTTGGTGCTGATGATTATCGGTCATCCGGAACTTCACTCGCGACAAATACCACTTTACCGAAGAACGATTGTTCAGATTGCTCATGATGCAAGCAGAAAACTTGCACCTTTAGGAATGTTGATTATTGGAACCAAAGATGTTCGCGATAATCATGGTAAGCTTTGGCCTATGTCAATGTTGGTACTTGAAGACATTGAACGAGCGGTGGATCCAAGCATTTTGAAACTCAAAGAAATGGTGGTGGCAGTCCCCGACGGTTACTCAAAAGACCGAAAACGAAAGATATCACCGGAAGATGAGGAAAAAGAAGAAGAAGAAGAAGAAGAAATTGTTGATATAGTTGATGAGCACCTTCCTATTGTTCATGCTATTTATTTAGTATTCCAACGTATGCAAACCTAAAAAATAAAAAATATAAAAAAAAAGTAAAAGTAAATAAAGAAACCCGGATTCACTCTATTAAGGCGGAGATTTATTTTTGCTGTAGTAAAAAAGCACATGAGGCCAAATGGTCTCACCCTATCTTCCTTCTTTGCTACGAAACCCCCCCCTCTTCGTCCCCCACTGCCACAGCTAAAAATAGGGAGTCTTTATTTTCCTGCTTTCTCTTCTATATCAGCGGTAAAGAAAAAAGGCGCTGTTCTAAAAACACAAAAAAAAAAGAGACTTTCTTTTTTATGTATTCCCACTCAATTAGGTATCTCTAAAGCTTTTCCCCTTCTTTTCCTTTTCCTGCCTCTTTTTTTTTCTTTTATACTTAATGGATTTCTCACAAGAATTCCGAGAAAATATCTACGAAGCATGGAGATTCGAGTACGTTGCCTATGATACCATCCTGCGCAACATGAAACAGCGTTCTTCAGAAGGCTGGACAGAAAAGGATGAGCAGGATTTTAAGTCAACAGTCCGCCTTGAAGCAGATAAAATCGACCTGTTTGTCACACGAAAACAGCGAGAGATCGACTCACGCATCGCTTACTGCGAGCGAGTGCTTGTGCAGCAACGACCTAACATGACTTCGGCAACCACCAAAAATCTTTATGAATCTATGGATGATGCGCTTACCGAGATTTTAGTCGATTTAAATGATCTTACCAAGTTTACTCGTTACAATTTTTTGGCTCTTAAGAAATTGATCCAGACTCATGATCAGGATACGATGCAAGACACGCAACACCTCCTGGTTGAAATCTCCCGCTCGAAGCCACTCGATCGTCAGCGGTTTGATGTCGCTCTTGTCAAAATCTCAACCCTGCACGATCTTTGCCGACAACATGGAAAGGAGCGAACAGGCAATGCATCTGCAGGCGCTGATCAGAATGCATTTGAACGAGCTACAGCCAAGTACTGGGTTCATCCTGACAATGTGACAGAACTCAAGGCTATCCTATTGTTCCATTTACCTGTTCTTGTATTCAATCCAAACAAACCAATCGAAGCAAGCGACAGTGCTATTTCCAGCGTTTATTTTGACAACGATTTGTTTGATCTTTACTCTGGCAGACTTCAACGCGACGAAGGTGCAGAAGCCATTCGCTTCCGCTGGTATGGTCCTATGACCTCGCGTAGTATCTTTATCGAACGCAAGACTCATCACGCTTCTTGGCTCAATGGTGCTTCCGTGAAGGATCGATTCCGTCTGGATCATGACAAGGTGGATGACTTTGTCGCATCAAAGTACACGGCCGAGCAATGTGCAGATGACATGCGAAAACAAAACATGGATGAGGTGTCGGTAGAGCAAAATTACTTCATTGCTTCAGGCATCCAAAAGTCACTTCAAGAAAAAACACTGGCTCCTGTTATGCGTGTTTTCTATAACCGAACAGCGTTCCAAGTCCCAGGTGACCAGCGACTACGACTATCCCTTGATACAGACTTGACTTTTATTCGTGAGGATGGCGACAGACGCTATGACGGAAGCTGGCGACGTCCAGATGTAGGTATCGACTATCCCTTCGACTCTGTGACAAAGGAAGATGTATACCGATTCCCCTATGCTGTTCTGGAAACCAAGCTCCAGACACATTTGGGACAAAAACCTCCAGAGTGGCTCACACGTTTGCTGGATTCCAAATTGGTATACGAGGTTCCACGGTTTTCCAAGTATTTACAGGGCGCAGCTCATTTTTGGGGTCCAAAGCTTCCGCTGCTACCGTATTGGCTAGAGCAGCTTGAACTTGACATCCGCAACGCCAAGAAGCCTTCGGGAAATTTTTCGGGACTATCCCGATCCAAGAGTTTAAAGCCGCTAATTGATGGTCACTATCGCATGGGCTATCTGGAATCTCAATTGGAGAAGCAAGCAAGCATCAAACGGAAGCAAAGTGTGACAGGAGAGCCCGTGCGGGCTATGTCAACCCGATCCATCGGACCTCCCGTGGCCAAGGGTCCATTATTGGAAGAACGCCCGAAACGCGACTCCACCGTCATCAATGTGAATGCTGCCAATCCATTTGACGATCCCGTATGGACTCGAAGCGAGGCACTTCAGCTGGATTTCGATAAGGAGTCGCAACGTTCGTTTAGTAACATCAACAGTAACAACAACGGCAGCAGCAACGTTCGTTATCGAGCCTATGTCTCCGATAGCAGGCGAAATACTGGTCAATTTTTTGATACTTCTTCTACAGAACATTTGTTTGGTGGAAGGCAGCAGTCGCCACGATCATCCTATGCTCATACAGAACCTGGCCAGGAACGCTTGGCTCCTCGCGACGATGGTTTAGATGCGGAAGAAGCTGGTGAAAAGAAAAAGAAGAAGAAGGACAAGAAGGACAAGAAGAAGAAGGACAAGGACGAAAATGAAAATGGCGATAACGTGATTGACATGGAAGATGAACCAAAAGAAAAGAAGCCGAAGAAGACAAAGGAAGAAAAGGAACGACTTAAACTGGCATCACGACTGGAACCCAAGCTGTTCTTTGCAAACGAACGTACCTTTATCAATTGGCTTCAATTTGCCGCACTGCTTTTATCAGGAGCGTTGACGTTACTCAACTTTGGTGATCATATTAGCACAATTTCTGGTGGTGTATTCTTTGGTATTGCCTTTGGATTTTCCGTGTATGCATTTTGGCGCTATCGATACCGTGCACATCAGATTGCCACCACGCCGCATTTACGTTATGACGATCTTTATGGCCCCATTGGACTTTGCATTCTCCTCGTGGGAGCACTTATTGTAAGTCAAAATATTCTTGGATTTCGAAAATAGTACTCACGATCCTATTTTTTTTAGCTTAATTTCGTTCTTCGTTACCAACATCCATCTGAATCTACAACCTACCTGGGCATCAACAATGAAACAGGTGTCAATAATCAAACGTTTGCTTCTGGTGGACCTTAGAATTCATATGTTATATTTTTCTCCTCTTATCGCACTCTCCTTTTCATTCCAACTATATAAAAATCATCGTTCTTTCTTTTTTTCTATTTGTGTTACCCCCAATTGATCTGCTGAGCTCCATGCGCCTCAATCATTGAAGAGGAGGCTTGGCGTTGTGACATGAAAGTCAAGTAATCATGCCTGTCGCCACACTAAATTCAAGGTGTCAAGTAACACAAACTAGTGCTATAACCAAAACGCGTGGAAAACCTCAGGTTGGACAAACAAATAATAGCCAAGATGAAGATCGGACAATTTTCATGTGCGCAGTAAAGTCTTGGGTCGTTGCCTCGGTACGGGGAGTTTTACCCATTTATGGATAAAAAGTTCCCTGTGGATAACTTGTTTACCCAGGTAACCCGAGCATAAGAAAATGACTGACAAGCGGAGTAAAACGAAGAAAGCATTGATGTTTTGTCATGCATTTATCGGATAAAAGCGGGCCGCCGTGTCTTTTGGTTAACCAAACAAACACAAGAAACAAATTGACTACCGGAGTTAAACAATTGGGGTTTTTTTCAATCTCAGGGCGGTGTTCCTTTTGGGTCCAAAAATATATTCCAACTCGGTCGTTTTTTTTATAGAAGGGCAACTGGCGTAACTTATATTTTCTTCTACTTCTTCTTTTTTCCCTTCTATCTTCTCTCTTCTTCTTCTTCTTCTTCTCCTTCTTCCTCTTTCTACTTTTCCTATGAAATTTGGTCAACAACTACAACAAGAAATTTTTCCACCTTGGCGACTGTCCTATATTCAATACGATGTTCTTAAAAGTGAATTGAAAACAAGGCAATTGGAGCACGCTTGGATGGACCAAGACGAGAATGACTTTGTCGAACTACTCGAGAGTGAACTGGACAAGGTGTATGACTTTGTGACTGCCAAGTTAAACGAGGTCGAAGCACGAATCAGTTACTGCGAACGTACAATCCAGACCTTTATGAACAATCCTTCATGGTCATCAGACCAAAATTGGAATGTGATGGATGAGGCACTAACTGAAGTACTTTTTGATGTCAACGATCTGGCAAAGTTCACTCGTTTGAACTATATTGGATTTCAAAAGATTCTAAAGAAACATGACAAATGGACTGGGCTGAACCTTGTGCAAGGATTTGTACCTAAGCTACGTGCGAAGCCCCTAGACAAGCAAAGGTTCGATGTTGCTATTGTGTTCATCTCCTCCCTTCACGATATCTGCCGCCTTCAAGGAAAACCGCGCACCGGTAACGCCGCCGCAGGCGGGGATCAGAACGCTTTTGAGCGTGCAACCGCAAAGTACTGGATCCACCCCGACAACGTCACAGAAGTCAAGTCGATTATCATGTTGCACTTGCCTGTCTTGATCTTCAACAAAGACAAGCGTTACGAAGTCGCTGATTCAGCTATTTCAAGTGTGTATTTCGACAACGATGACTTTGATCTGTACACGGGTCGTCTGCAGCGAGATGAAGGTGCTGAGGCTATTCGTTTCCGGTGGTACGGTCCCATGTCCTCCAACAGCATCTTTATCGAACGCAAGACGCATCATGCAGCCTGGTTAGACGGTGCATCTGTCAAGGATCGGTTCCGCCTGGATGTCAGCCAAGTGCCCGACTTCGTCTCAAGTGAACTGACCGCAGACGCTTACGCTGATCGTCTCCGCGCCAAAGGAACAGACGAGAAAATTGTCAAGGACAACCATTTTATCGCAAGCGGCATCCAGACCTCCTTTAAGGAAAAGCATTTGAAACCCGTCCTGCGTGCCTTTTACAACCGTACCGCTTTCCAGCTCCCTGGTGATCAGCGTGTTCGAGTGAGTTTGGATACCGACTTGACATTCATTCGTGAAGATGCTCTGGATGGCGTGGCTCGACGAACAGGATCGGAATGGCGTCGTCCTGACGTTGGCATTGATTACCCCTTCCCATACCTCGATGATGACGAAATCTTGCGCTTCCCTTACGCCGTGCTGGAAACCAAGCTTCAAACACATCTGGGTCAGCAACCTCCGGAATGGCTGACAAAGCTGGTCGAATCGCATCTGGTCCATGAGGTCCCACGATTTTCAAAGTACCTGCACGGTGCCTGCTACTTCCACCGCGACCGCATGCCACTCCTGCCTTGGTGGCTGTCCGAAATGGAAATCGACATTCACAAGCCGCGCTCAACCAACTTTGGCCTCACCCGCTCCAAGTCCTTCAAACCGCTCATCGATGGCCAGTACCGTCGAGCCATGGAACAAGAAGAACGTCGGATGTCCATCGTGGCTGACAAGGCAAACGCCGACCAGGGCCGCGGCCCATTGGATCGAAACTCATTCGACAAGGATGAGCTGGTCATGAGTCCAAGCCCCTTTGACGATCCATTGATGTCCACCGCCACGCTCTACCCGTTCAACAAGCAAGAGTCTAACCCGCGCTCCTCATCTGCAGGAAACACGCTTATTGGCTCCCCAGAACACAAGCCCAAGAAGCAACAGCAGCAACAGGAACCCTGGAATATGCCCGCCTCGTCGACACCCTCGCCTGAACCCTCTGTTTTCATGTCCGATATCCCGCCTGAGGAGGAACAGGGCTTAAAAAAGAAAAAGAAGAAAAACAAGAAAAACAAGCAAGACATGGAAATGCAGGAGTTGGGCGAACCCGTTCAGATCGACAAAGGCAGCTTGCGTTTGGACATGAAAGAGGAAGAACCAGAAGAGAAACCAAGAGGTCTGAGGCGCCTGCTGGCACCAAAAGCCCCCATGTACATCGAGGACCCAAACAACAAGGGCACCATGATTCCCGTCAAGAAAGTCAAGATCGATCCCAAGGTGTTCTTCTCCAACGAACGTACCCTGCTCTCATGGCTTCAGTTCTGTGCTCTTCTGCTGACCGTCGCTCTCTCGCTGCTTAACCTCGGCCAAGGTGTCTCTAGGATTGCCGGTGGTGTGTTCATGGGTATTGGTGCGGTGGTGGCTATTTACGCCTTGTACCGATTCGAAAAGCGTGCATGGTAAGGAATCAGAATGGATGTGTCAAGATCAGTGAACTGATTTTTTTTTTCTTTTCATAGGATGATTAATAACCGCGTTGTTGGACGCTATGACGATCTTTGGGGTCCTGCTGTGCTTTGCGCGTTGCTGGTTGGTGCACTTATTGTCAACTTCTACCTCCGTTTCGGATAAGCCATCTTACTCGCAAAACCTTTCCTTCACCAACGATACTACTTCACATGTTTTTGAATTTATAGTTCTTTTTTTTTTTATCCAGCTCACATTTGTCCCTCTGTCTTTTTTTTTTTTCACACATTTGTAGACGACTTTTGCATTACTTTTGTTTTTTTACATATATAAAACCCATCCATGTTCGTTCCGCTATTACCTAGGGACAACCAAATAATCTATCCTTTCTTTTTATTTGTACAATATCATGATGATCAAACTTCTGCATGGTTTCGTTCTGGACTTAGAACATTACTGAGGTTAGGAACATCCGGTTGGTTTCGTTCCGGGCTTAGAATATCACTAGGGTCAAGGCCATCCGATAGCTCACAACAGTGGTGAAGACAGCGTACAGGGTAGGCCAGATCGACAAAAAAGCAAAGATTGGCCAGAATATAATCTTCTGGAACAACCGCGCCCATCACATAATATAAATCTAGGACAAGGTATGTGCAAACGAGACAAGCTAGGAACATTGGCCATAGGATTTGAACAGGATCCATTCCAAAGATGTAACGCAATCCCGTCGAACTAAGGCATACTGATACCATGCTGCATAACCTAAACAACACGTTTCAGCTCCTACATTCTCTATCGATTAGATAAACTCACAATGGTTTTGTTCCTGCAAAAGGGAATCGGGTTTGGAATGTATAGAGCAACAGACCTATCAAACCGAACAGAGACATGAACAGGACCAAGACACCGTCGTTATAGAAGAGTTTCGAGACTATCAAATGTAGGTAAGCGTCTGGCCCTTCTGATAAACAGACGAAAAAACTTTACTGAGATCCGACAGAATCAGAGAGACAGTAACGGAAAACACGGTTAGCATAGTGACGCGACTGGTGTCGGACAACTGAAAATACTGCAACCACAATTGCCAAAGCACAAGAATGGCTAACACCAACGCAGGAAAAATCAGGATCCACCATGCATACCGGCTGCAGGAGAACAAGGATAGGATAAGCCTTCCATTTTGCCCTGAACAGTAATGTTTTTTACCTGTTTTGTAACCATTCAAACAACGAGTCCACTTGCACCAGAATAGTTGTCAAGCATGATACAGTAAGAAACTGGACCGTGGTAATCAAATACACTTTGCGCACAAACACTTTTTTTTTTTAGGAATGGTTGTTATTCAATGAATCTTTCCAAGAATGCGCTACTTAGTTGGGTCGCCGAGTTGCATCGCTCAACGGCGATGCCGAAGATATCCTGATCCTGGCCCGATCGGAACCGCTGAAGTGGGTCCGATGCAGTGCCTGAATGATGGATCGTTTCCTGCGGAATGGCTCGAGGAAAGGTATCATATTGGTTGGTATATGTCGCCATAGCGAAAAGGGGAAAGCACAATCTCGGCTTCGGAAACGCGAAAAAAAAAAAAAAAAAGACCGTTCCGAGCTTTGATGTCACGCACTGTATCATCGTTGTGTTGAGCCTCCCAACCTTTCCACTTTCACTTACTCTACATCAGTTGATAAATAAGAATCTTTGCCAATCACAATTAAAGAAGATTAT
This sequence comes from Saksenaea oblongispora B3353, assembly GCA_000697495.1. Lineage (NCBI taxonomy): Eukaryota > Fungi > Mucoromycota > Mucoromycetes > Mucorales > Saksenaeaceae > Saksenaea > Saksenaea oblongispora. Next base: position 116,869 of record JNEV01001267.1, read on the forward strand.
CGTGCTCTCTTTTGTTTGTATGCACAATCTGTTTGACGGCGGCGAACACAAAGAAAAGGCGGATTCCCAATTCTCAAGTGCAGGAAATAACTTATCCAAAATGCAATCTTGAACCTTTGTTTCTTTTTCGAGGAGTTGTTTTTGAAGACGATGCACAACAGCTGTAGCTACGTGTCTCCACAGAGACAAGGGGAAAACACGTGTTTGAAGCATAGATTACTACACTATACAGAGCAAGCACTCTCAAGGCCCATTTCAGATTCGGCGATGCTTACTTTATGGAATACTGCTTGTCCCACTATTCAAGCCCCTTTATTTTTCTTCTGCCAAATAGGAAGTGTAGCTCTTTATCCGAAACAAACAGGGATGCAGAAATTTCGGGAAAATCATTGATAGCGGGAAAAGAAATAACGCGTCGGGTAATCTTACACATAACCTCTCAGGATTTGCGCTTAGAAAGATCTTCGTTTCAACTGCCAGCTCAGAATCGCTTGTTGGATTCGTATGCGTCCCAGAATCATACCGAATCACATCATCGCTAGATTTTAGCGAAATAGATGCTTACATTTCTTTTTCTTTGCGTGTTTCAGTTTTTTTTAGGACAAAAAGACCTGAAAGCGATGCTGAAGTAAAGTGAACATTACCGGTGATCGCCAGGACACCCAAACTACTGTCTCCCTAAGTGGATATGGTACTTGTCAAGAAACAAGGGTATAGACGTTAGAATTGTTCGTCAAAGCAGTTTAATGGAAGATACATCAGTCTCTCACTCTCCATGCAATCTTTTACGTTTAAGCTTCAATACATAAAGAACTGTTACTTAAAGCTCCAGCCATCGTTACCAAACCGTAGCAAACCATCACGGCGTTTTATTGTCAATAAATACTGCTTGTCCGTCGTTGAGTGTATAACACCACTCACGCGGCAACGTATTTCGGGATCAAGATGTTCAAGAAGATAGACAGTTGCGCATGTATCCATAAATTGAGGCATCAGTTTTGTTTCGTGAAGCGTTACGAGCGCATTTTTTCCTTTGTCGTTCGCAATCACAGCATACTCTTGATTTGTTTCGAGCATTGTCAAAAACATATGATGCACTGTCATCGTTGTCCACCCATCTGCTTTTAATGCAAGATTGACTCGTTTCTCGATCGTAAGAGGGCTAACACATGGCTTTTTCCTTGTCTGTTCCGTCGACATTGTATCATCACTCCACAGAAAGATAAGCATCATGTAGATTTGAGCACACGTTTTAAACCTTTGGCTCGACTTATCTCCGCGACGCATCATCTTTTTTTAGAAGAAAAAGACAAGAACACAACCTCGTCCATCCGTATAATTAGAAGCTTCCGTTGTATCACACCAAGCTGGTCAATAAGAGCACAAATTCCATATTTTTCGCTTGTGCTCCGTAGATTTATTTTCTCTCCCTCTAGGTGTACAACTTGAAAAACACTATGTGTGGTTGCTAATAGGAATCGAGAGATACTGATAGTAACTCATTTTCCCTTCAAGCTACTTTGATACTCTATTTTTAGGAGCTTGTCTTGTTGGAAATCAACATGAATCAACAGATTGCCAACGTTTCATCTGGACGTAAGTATAGATTTATCATATGTCTAACACCTGGACTGGGGCCTCAATTAGAATAAGATGTACTATACAAGATGATGTTAATGCCATGTAAATAATGAAGGACATTTGTTGCAAAGCAGGAATGACAGATTTTCTTGTATTGGTACAGATTTTAAAGAGAGTATGTATGAGAAAAATGTGGCAGAGAATGATTGTAGGTATCAATTTACGGTTATTTGTAATGCCCATATCCAGATGATCTCGGCGAACTGAAACCCTCCATGACAACCATCGGCAGCTTACTCTCCAACGATGCAAATATAGTATTTTGCAGGTCACTTTGCGTTGGATGAAAGGTTATTTTGCGCTAGCAAATTGTCTTTGTGGGTAGAGAAGTAGCATTTTTTTTGCGTGGTATCAGAATGGGCCTGGAACATGACTTGGTCCATTGTATTTATAAAAACGTCCCCGATACGTGCTGGGATCGATATAAACATAGATCACTCATATCTGTTCATGTATCATTTAGACCTATGGTCGTTAAAGAATGAAAATAGCTTTATGCCATCAACGTCTCTCCCTCCCCCACCGAAATGGTGCGGGGTGTGGCTCCCATCAACGGGATGGGATTACCCTTGGGGGTAAGTAAGACAACATCCAAGTACAATAGGTATTAACCATGAATGAATTTTTATGCTACTCTGAATAAATTTTGTGTCCGCTGAAGGGTCCAAGTTCAAGTAATTTCTTCCTTAGCACAAACTTGGTTGTGCTTTGATTCCCCTCGCACAACCTTGGTTGCCTTCACTCCGTCTTCAGATGCGGGTTTAGCTTCCCAAGGCACACTTTTATTTTCACTTTCTACTAATGCTCTCCACACCTTTTCAAGCCGCGCACCACGGTATAAGTTATGAGTCTAGGAGAATACTCAAATGAAGAAATTGGTGAACTCGTTAGACAACAACTGGCACTCTAGTCCGAGAGGATAGAGCTGCCAAACGCAATACTCGAAGACAAGGACGAGGTTGCCGAGTATACAAGTGAACATTCCAAGAAATTTGAGAAAAGCCTCCCAACGTATACCCGAGGAATATGGACACGATCCGGAGCACTTAACAAGGTCTTATACGAAAGAGTCAAGAAATACAAGATGGATTCCTTATCCGTCGTCCTCCAAAAGCACCGAGATGGAGATAAATTACGAGCAGCTGGAAGAGCCGCAACAGAAATATATGAAGAAATACAAGACCTTATTATCAAGAAAAACGAGGAATCTGAAAGCGATTAAGACCTTGCACGCATGCTCGAAAGAGTGCGAAGACTCGCAATATATGCATTTACCAGCGGAAAGAACATCGATATTAAAAGCAAAAAACACTTCAAAATGGAAGGTGTACAAAAACTACTGTTTTAAGCTCTCCTTTGATTAACACTACTATTCGAACGACGACGTATTCTTGATACTCTTGAATATCAGCTGATCATGGAAAGCTTAGATGACACGTTTACTGACGGTGAAAGCAATATGGACTCTGATGAAATAGATACTGACAGAGAGAGTATTTGTGATGAGATTGATGCGACTGTGGCGATCTATGCCTATATACAAAGTGAAAGCTACATTGTAGGCCACCAAAGGTTCACAAGATTGAATTAAAGGACAGAAATATTACAGCTCTTGCCTGACAGAGAATGGAAACAAGACATAAGAATGTCTCGTAATGCATTTGGTATCATTCTGGATCTGCTCAGATATAATCCAATATTCTATAACAGATCCAGTGCAACACAAACTGACGTTGCAACCCAGTTGATGGTTGCTTGCTATCGTTTTGGTATGTTTGGAAATGGAGCACCGGTTGGCCAAACTGCAAGCAAGTTCGGTGTTGATGTGGGATCTGTGCCGCTTTATACCGACCGAGTTATAGTCGCTCTGAATCACATAAAAACAGACATCATAAAATGGCCAAATGCAGAAGAGCGTTCCAACATTAAGGATCGAATAGAGCAAGCATATACATTTCCTTATTACATCGGATTGTTGATGGGACTTTGATTGGCTTGGAATATGAACCAGAACTAAATGGCTCAGACGATTTTAGCCGTAAAAAACAGTATGGAATAGCAGCAATGGTAGTATGCGATGACAAATGCAGAATTCGTTATGCAATGTCAGGATACCCAGGATTAGTCCATGATACTAGAATATGGAAAAATTCAGCACTGCACGAACACCCGGAACAATATTTTCAGGGAGACGAGCATCAGCTTGCTGACAGCGGCTATCCCAATAGAAAGCATATAATTTCGCAATAAAAGGAGCCGTTCTCACGACAGCTAGATAATATGCTCTTCAACAGGTACCATGCAGATATTCGAGTCAAAACATCATCATCTCCATCTATGCACTTCCTCTTTCTCCCTATCTGCATTTGCAGCGCTGCTAGCTGCACTTTCAGCATTAGCGAGCGCTCCTCAGCTTCTGCTCGGCGAGCTTCACTTTCAGCTTTGCGTGCTTCTGTCTCCATTCGCAGCAATTCGAGTCGTTCATGGCTCTCTTGCACCTTTCTCTCCTCCGTCATCTGATCCAGACGCACCTGTCGTTCAAATTCTGTTCTGCAGTATGGATGCGCGACTCTGCCAGCGTTCTCGGATTTTTCGCTCTTCGTTGGCTTCCACTACTTTGTTGGTCATCCCTTTCCACCTGTGCTGCCATTTGGATGCGAGTATTGGTACCCAATGCTGTTGTGGCGGAGGATTCATTATTGCTTAGTTGTTCATATTCCTTCTCTTGCAGAAACAGATCAGTATCAGCAGAACTTTGTGGAGGTAATGACTGGCTGCTTTCACGGCTGGGAAAGAGAATACTCTCTCTATGTCAGGTGGACTGTTGGCAGGTCTGGATCCCATGAATTTGTCAAGATCCTCAAATGAGGGGCATGTATGCACTACTTTCTCTAAATTATAGAACAATCAATAAAAGCTTCAGTACAATATGCTCGGTTAGCTTTGATACTTGCTACTTCAAGTTTCACATCGTAGGTAGTGAGCCCTTTACTAGTTTTGTTTAGGAAATCACATACCGCACGATATTGTTTTTCAAAGTAATTGATCTTATTAATTACTTGCTGTGGATTGCGAGTTAGGTCATGTCTTTGTTTTAGCATAGAACAAACTCCACCGCAATGCTATGCTTCGACTTCTTGTTCGACTGCCTGTCGTATTTGACATATAATCACTATGCCGTTATTCATACACATATAGTCAACACCCTTTTCTTTTACAATAAGCAATCATATGGTCTCATGCTATCGTATCCTATAATAGAACTGTATTGTGTCAATCATAAGCACTGCTGTCGTGTAACCAAGACGTTGTCAAGCACCCTCACAGCTAGTCTTTAATATAACTCCGTATAAGGGCTCACAGATCTACATACTTCCTGTATATTGCCGATCTCCCTGGTCCACAATACAAAGACATTCAGACAACAGGATACATGCATAAATCGATTATTATCATAGTATAAAAGACAAAATCTATCTTTCGAAATAAAGGCATCTAAGAGTCTCAAAGTATCTTTCTGACTGTTATCTCTTTTTGTTCTCTCCAAATATCACACTGCCGATAACTACTAGAAGAAGATGCGCTTTCACCACGCCAAACCCTTTACTTTGCACCATCATCTTCGCTTAGCCAAGCAGTCAAATATGCTGAATCGCTTTTGTTCCAGCGAGTTCGAGTTTCTTCAGGAGCAGAAGCATTCATGATATAAGTGTTATTCATTGTTACAACACGTTGCAATTATCACATTGCTCACAATGGGTTCATATCAAAGATTTTATGTTCTCGTTCTTTATTTTTTTAGTAATAACCATATAAAGTAATTTCAACTTTGATCATTAATTTTCTTCCCATCTGGAGTCGTTGAACTTATGCGAAAGTGATATCATGCTCTGGAAATCAATGTAGATCATGACGGCTAATGCTCAGGGCGAACACAATGCAATGGATGATAGATTCCGAGGCAAATACGCTGACGTTCTTAATCAATCAAAGCACTAAATTAGGCCCTTAGAATTGTAAGTAGTGACATAATGATTGGGCCGTCTGCATCGACCTCAGAACGCTGGCTTTGCACAGTGAGGCCCTGCGAACAAGCCACATAAAGGATTACATGACATTTTCAATTGCTGGTTAGTAACATCTTTGACATTATATTCATATATATCACGAGTATTTATGACAGCGACCATTCTTCCCTATAATATCGTTCTGAGTCGATCTGGCAAGTTCAGAGTGTGAAGTAACAGCTCACAGACAATACGGATCACCTCTATAGTCTATCTCCGTTGACTCAGCTGATGAAATAAGGTACTGATCAAGATCGTCTAACGAAATATTCACATAAAGGAGCAGGGTCCCGCGTTCATGGGTACTGTTTTCAGCAGTCTTCACGTATCTTATTTCATGATCTTCTTCCAGTGGATTTTACTGATTCCTTATATGCCTTGCAATTCTTTCAGTACATTATGCTCTTTTCTCGCTGGTTCAATTCGGTAACCGCGTTATTTGCCATAATTGCAGAACCCATGGGTGCAAAATCGCTTAAATAATAATCCGATGAGATTAGTATAAAATTTATGGCTTATACGACGCCTTCGAAAAAAGATGTACGTTCGCTTGAGTTATGGAATCGAAGGCACAGACGTCCAGTCTTCCTGATGCCGAGAGCATTCCATCGCGCCCAGAATTTGTGGCCTACCAGCCTACCCCGCCACCAAGTCTCTGGACCGTTGTGAAGGGGCAGGTCAAGACCAAAGAAGGCTGGTGGGGTGAATTTGACTGGAAAACTATGTGTTTCCCTGCATTCCTGGTGAAAGAAAAGAAACATGTGCCTTTCTGGGGTCTCAACAGTCGATTACCTTTAATACTCGCTATTATTCTCGGATTTCAGCACTCGCTAGCCATGTACGTGAATGCATTGTTTGAATTTTTACTGTTGCTCACCTGTGTCTACTCGATCAACAATAGGGTCAGTGGTGTGGTAACGCCCATCCTAATTATGACTGGTTCAGGACCTACAACCCTGAATTTAACGATGGAAGATCAGCAGTATTTGTTATCAGCTGCTCTGATTACCTCGGCATTATTATCCCTGATCCAAATCACGCGATTCAAAATTTTTGGCACAGGTAAACATTGATACACATGAGCAATTTGTATAATAGAACTATCATTAGGATACTATATTGGCACTGGCCTATTGAGTGTTGTAGGACCCAACTTTGCAAGTATTCCTGCTACAGCAGCTGTGATCAAAGATATGTATGCCAATGGCTACTGTCCCACACAAGTCCTTGCAGATGGTACAGTCGCAAATTTACCTTGTCCACGTGCTTGGGGTGCCATCCTCGGTACTTCCATGGTGACATCCGTATTTGAAATTGGCATGTCCTTCTTGCCACCCAAGACGATCAAACGCCTTTTCCCGCCAATTGTGTCTGGCACCACCATCCTTTTGATCGGCTGTTCAGTAATCAGCACTGCACTGAGTGACTGGGCTGGTGGAAGTGGTAAGATGAAAAAAGTCCGGGACTCGGAGAATAACCCAGATTGAAGGTGGCTGTGCGGCGATGCCAGAAACCGGCTTCTTTTCAAAATGTCCCAATATTGACGCACCTCACGCATTGCCTTGGGGTAGCCCAGAGTTTATTGGTCTTGGTTTCCTTGTTTTTGCGACAATTCTGTTGATCGAAAACTTTGGATCACCATTTATGAAGAGCTCCCAGGTACAAAAGAAGGGATAGAAAAAAAAAAGGAAAAACATCTAACGGTTTCTACAGATTGTCATCGGTCTCATTGTGGGTACCATTGTTGCGGCTGCCTGTGGCTATGTGGATGGTAGCACTATTACCACTGCACCTGCTGTTACTTTTGTGTGGGTAAAGACATTCCCGATCTCGGTGTACGGACCAGCTATCATTCCGTTCCTTATTGTGTACCTGGATAACATGCTTGAAAGCATTGGTAAGCGTAGAAAGAAACGATAGGCAATGGCTAATATGCATGGCTTATGAAGGCGATATCACGGCCTCCTGCGATGTGTCTGGTGTCGAAGTGGATGGTCCTCGTTTCCAAAGACGTCTTCAAGGAGGTCTTCTCGCCGATGGTATCAACTCACTGATTGCAGCCTGCATGACTATTAGTCCGTTGGTCACATTTGCTCAAAACAATGCTGTAGTCGCCTTGACCAGGTAAAGAAAGAAAACAACTGCGCTGCGTCTAGATCACTCATTCTTTTGTCAGGTGTGCCAATCGTGTTGCTGGCTATTTTTGCTGTTTTTTCATTTTAATGTATGGCATCTTTGGTAAGGTATCAGCTGTTTTTCTTGCCATTCCCAAGCCTGTGTTGGGTGGTATGAATGCCTTCTTGTTCGCTTCTGTCACCGTTTCGGGTATCCGTATCCTCGCCTACCTGCCCTGGACACGTCGCGACAGATTCATTGTGACTTGCTCCCTTGCATTAGGTCTTGGCGTAATGCTTGCACCAGGATGGTTTTCACATGTTTTCAAATATCAAGGGGATAACGAAGCACTGAAGGGTGTGATCAATGCAGTAGTAACAGTAGTCAACACGGGTTACTGCATTGGTTCGCTGATGGCTATCTTCCTCAACCTGGTTGTACCTCAAGAATGGGGACCGGAGACGATGCAAGAACTGGAAGAAAAGGAGAAGAAGGAGCGAGACGAAATCCGAGACGGCTTCATCCGCAGTGATTCGTTGACCGAAAACCACCCATTAGAAACGATCAACACTAATACACCCAACCGTTCATAGAATAGAGGAATGATTCATTCATCGTTTGCATAGAATACTGAATATTACTATATAGATTTCCTTTTTTTTTTTTTGTTTCTTTATTTTATTTCTTTATCACATAAGAGGCAATTTGACACAGTCAACCTCCACAAATAATGATAAATCGGTTATGAAAGAATGGATAAACCAGTTAAACCTTCTGTCCGGGCCATGGATTAAAGTCGTTTACCGGGAATATTACAGAAGATTGTGAGGATCATGGTGGTGACGAGAAGAATGACGACCATAACAACGATAGACCGAGAGATCAGGATCTCTTTAACGTGTGGTTGGGAGATCGTGTTGAAGTGGAAGGTGGTTGTCTCGCTACGGAAGAATAAATACCGAATTGGGGACTGAAAAGAAAGGGGAAGGGAGTAGCGTGGGCTCCGGGATATGATCTTTTTCTTTGATTTCGATTACTTTACCTTGTATGAAAACATAGCACCCAGATAGGATCTAAACCTGTTAGACCAGATAGAACGCAGAAAACACCGAAAAATATAGGCAGCAAGCCCTAAAGAAAACATAAAATATGCTTCTCTCATCACTATCGCGAACCAAGTTTTTTTTTTTTTTTTTTTACCCAAAGTCGTTTCTGCCAGGGTTGGATATTTAAGAAGATCAAGGAGAATTCGAATGAAAAGCCAACTAATAAACTGACTAATCCGCAGGCAATTCGACCTATCTGTTGATGTAATGTGAGGTTCATCAGCACTTTGTACCGAAGGAAGAGCGGAAACGTAGATTGTAACAGTCTGTGAACGTATTGCTTGGCTTGCTCAAAGATGGCAGGGTTTTCCGTCGACTTAAAGTCCCGCAACATATCATTGCGCATCGAGGTAGGTAAGAGTTGTAGCTCCTTTTCAGCGTTTGGCACAAAGTAGCGTAGAAAGATCCGCTCAACAGCCTCGATCATATCTGCCTGGGTCGGTGGTGGCACTCGTCTCTGTGAAGAAGTCGTGGAGGTTGTAGCCATCGAGGGCCGAGGTGCCTTACCAGAAAGTAGCATATGTGTCAGCAGGTACGGCTCGCTGGCGGGGGGGGGGGGCGGGGGGGGTCTTATTGGAACGGGCTCCACCGGTGGTTGTTTGCGTTTGTGTTTGTTGTAGCGCCGATAAAGGACATTCGCCTGTTGCACATCGAGCCAGAAATCCAGTAGGATCTCCAACTCGAGCCGGTCACGTAACACGATGTAGTAGTTGTAGAGGCATACGGGTGGTCGGGTCTTCCGCTGAAGCACTTCGTCGAGCGTGGGCAGACGAGAGAGCGTTGGTTTTTCAGCTGTCATGAGCAAGAGACAGTGGAAGAAGGAAAGAAAGACGAAGATGACAACATATTATTGTTCAAGCTTGGTCGAATCAGTTTCTTAGGAGCTAACACAAATCATTTTTTTAGGGGAAAGATCAGGGAAGGGGGAGGGTTCCCAGGGGATTATGGACGAGGATGTCATTGTCTGCGTACAAACCCCTAATATTCTTTCATACTTTTCCATTGTTCTTCAATTTTATTTGATAAAGTGGGAAGTTATTGTGGTTTATGCAGATCTGATATTTTCGTACTGGCTCTCGGGGTATTCCAAATGATTGGGCGTCTGATCGATGCTTTTACCAAAGCTCGTGTACACCGTGTGAAGCAAAGACCGCGGGTCATCACCCTTGACATCGGCACTGAGTTCCCAAAACATAGCACCGCCGAGACCCAAGGTTTGGATGTAATTGCATTTCTCACGCACAACCTCGGGTGAATCGTAGGTTACATACTCCCGTAGCTCAGCGTCATAGGTCCATGCCGAGACGGTTTGTGGGTCATAGTGCACTTCCGCCCCCGGTCGTGGCAGCTCCTTGTAGTCATAGGAACCTTTCTCCCATGAACCTTCTGGTACCCCTGAAAACGGCGCGTTCGGTCCTTCAGTGTTGGCATACGCGCGGCCGTACACTGGAATGCCCATCACGATTTTCTGTGGAGGCACGCCTGCTTGCAAAAAGTGGTTCACAGCGTGATCGACTGTCAGATCGTTTTTGCCATAGAGAGGCGCCTGGTGCCCTGTTTTCTCATCCCATGCGCCTGCCAGATCGTAGGCCATTAGGTAAAAGATATCCACATAAGGTTCCATCGCGTGCAGTTTAAGGATCTGCATTTGCTCAGGACCTGTTGGCATCGCCACCGACAGGAGGAAACGTGGTGCATCTGCCTGACCAACGCGCTGTTGATAGTCATCCAGCGCCATACGCATTTCCTTAAGCAGTGTAACGTACGCTGATGCATCGTTACTGTTCTTGGGGAATTCCCAGTCAATGTCTACCATAGCAATGAGACACAGGCTTCTACATGAACTGTCCGTCTATCTTACCAATGCCATCAAGCCCGAGATCCCGAACATAGGTCAAGGCAGATTGAACAAGGTTGTTTCGTTTTTGCGCATCACCCGCAACACTGGGGAAATTCTTCGACCAAGACCATCCTCCTACGCTCAACGAAACCTTCAGATGACGATACTTTTGCTTCAGAAGATAGAACTGTTTGAGATTTCCGTGAAGATCCTTGTCATTATCACGCCACATATCTTGTTGATGATCCACTGTCTCATCTATCCAGCAGAGTCAGCAAATGAGACAATAGCGTCAAACAATGGCATTTTACCAGCAGCAAAGTGTTTGTCCTTGTCGGCCCATGCATCCTACCGAAGCATATGAGATATACACTAACTTTAACAGCCGAGATGCTTACACCAAGTACAATTGCACCATTGCTTTCGAGATTGGCAAAGGCATAAAGCACGTGGCTCATCTTCTCTGGTTCCAGGTCAATGACATTATGTTTGCGATCATAGATGCCCCTATGGACAGGTTGAGATGAGGACGGCCATCCGTCTGTCTTACCAGTTGACAAAGTATCCAGCGATGATGGGTTTGGTAGCAATGTCTTCGGGATGGTCTGGCACAGGTGTTTCAGGGACTGGGATGTCCGTGCTGCTATGGAACCAAGTGAGAAGAAGCAGCAGCATCAGCAACGGACTAAGTACTAGACATAGTATTGTTCGACGCTCCATGATAGAATGTGAACACAAAAAAAAAAAAAAAAAAAAAAAAAAAGACAAGACGAAGTTGTGGCACCAGCACGTTTTTTTCATTTCATCCAACAAAACCGACAAGTCGGGACCGCGAATGGGCTCTCTTTGCTGTCCTTCGTTGAAAACAAGGGAGCTTATCCTTACAGTGACAAACGTTATTCTCATCACCACATCCATCTCCCTCACAAAACACAAGAAATAAAAACAAATGGACAACGAGACTAGTCATGGCGAAAAAACTATACTTTTTCATTGAAAAATAGAGGGATGGAAACTTGCAACGCCCTTATGCGGGGATTGTTGTATTTCTTTTTTGTGTATTTTACTGGGAAGCCTCTTCGGGTTCCTTGTCATAAGCAGCCAACTGTTCGGGCAAATCGGCGTCCACCTGAGGAACCTACAAACCACGGCGCATACACGCGTTTAATTTCCTCCCTTTGACTAGCCAACTTAAACACTTACAGCAGGAGCAGCGGGAAGCTTCAGTTCCTTGACCTGACCTTCCTCAACCTTAGCCTATGATAAATCAAATAAGCGACCGTCGCGACACCCATTTTTTTATTGTCTTATTTACCGCAGGGGCAGGCTTGTAACCCTTCAATTCCTTGATGAACAAGTCCTGAACGACATCTAAAAACAAAAACAACGCGTTAAACACACATGGCTTCCATCATGTAACGAATGCTTACCCTTTTGCGACACAGCAGAGCCAGACAAGCTGCGCATGGCCATCACGGGCATAGCAGCGCGAGGGGCCTTTATTTTTGGCAACAAAAACGTTACGTTGGTTAACTACTCTATTTTCCCGGTCCTCCGTTTCGAGTCTACCTTGAGAGCGATGGAACGGACGGCGATGCGAGCGAGCGACATGATAAACAAACAGAGAAACCTCACTTCCCCAATTGCACAGCAAAAGAAAAAAAGACCCGGGGCCCGGCAAAATAGTGACCACTTTTTTCTTATCCAATAGAATTTTAATTTGAACAAAAACAGGCTTTTCGTCTTTATTGTAAGGCATGTTTTTCAATTAAGCAAAAGTGATTTGTATGTACAGCTCTTTTTTTTTTTCTTTTGTGATTGTTTTTAAGAGGAATAAAATGTTTAGTCAACTTCCTCCATCTTGGAAGCCTCAGCGGTTTCCAAGGCGGGGACTTCAGTAACCTTCTCGTCAACGGTCACGGACTCGTCCTCGTCAATGCTGAGACCAAGGGCAACCATGCGGTGGATGCGGTTGGCGAAGGAGCTGGGCTCATCCAAGGAGAAACCGGAGGTCAACAAGGCAGTCTCGAACAACAAGGTGGTGAGGTCCTTGACGGTGCGGTCGTTGGCATCAGCGGCAACCTTCTCCTTCAAGGTCTTGACGATGGCGTGGTTGGGGTTCAACTCGAAGGTCTTCTTGGAGGCCATGTAGGCGGACATGGAGTTGTCACGAAGAGCCTGAGCCTTCATGATACGCTCCATGTTAGCAGACCAGCCGAACTGACCAGTGGTGAGAACACAGGGAGAGTCGGTCAACTTGTTGGAGACGACGACCTTCTCGACCTTCTCGCCAAGGATTTCCTTAACGGACTTGCAGAGGTCTTCGAACTTCTTCTCTTCCTCCTCACGGGCCTTCTTCTCTTCCTCATCCTCTTCAATTTCAACACCTTCCTTGGTGATGCAGACCAACTTCTTCTCGTCGTATTCCTTGAGCTGAGTGGTGGCGTACTCATCGATGGGGTCGGTCATCAACAGAACCTCAATGCCTCTCTTCTTGAAGCCCTCAAGGAAGGGAGAGTTCTCGATGGCAGCGCGGGACTCGCCAGTGATGTAGTAGATGTTCTTCTGCTTCTCGGGCATGCGGGTAACGTAGTCCTTGAGAGAGGTGGTCTCCTCACCGGACTTGGTGGAGTGGTAACGCAACAAGTCGGCCAACTTCTGACGGTTCTGGGTGTCTTCGTGGATACCAAGCTTCAAGTTCTTGGAGAAGGACTCGTAGAACTTGTCGAAGTTCTCCTTGTCCTCGGCGATTTCGGCGAACATTTCAAGACACTTCTTGACCAAGTTCTTGCGGATGACCTTCAAGATCTTGTTCTGCTGGAGCATCTCACGAGAGATGTTAAGAGGCAAGTCCTCGGAGTCGACAACACCCTTGACGAAGTTGAGCCACTCGGGAATCAAGTCTTCACAGTCGTCCATGATGAAGACACGGCGGACGTACAACTTAATGTTGTTGCGCTTCTTCTTGGTCTCGAACAAGTCGAAGGGAGCGCGCTTGGGAACGAAAAGAATGGCACGGAACTCAAGCTGACCTTCAACAGAGAAGTGCTTGACAGACAAGTGGTCTTCCCAGTCGTTGGTAAGAGCCTTGTAGAACTGACCGTATTCGTCGGCCTTGATATCCTCAGGGTTGCGAGTCCACAAGGGCTTGGTCTTGTTAAGCTCCTCGGTGTCGGTAGTCTTCTCCTTGATGGTCTTCTTCTTCTTCTCCTTCTTGTCCTCTTCATCATCAACTTCCTCGATCTTGGGCTTTTCCTCATCTTCCTTAACTTCCTCGGCCTCGTCATCAGAGACTTCCTTCTCAACTTCCTTCTCAACGAGGAGCTGGATAGGGTAAGAGATGAACTCGGAGTGCTTCTTGACGATATCCTTGATTCTCTTCTCCTCAAGGTACTCAAGCTAAAAAAAAATAAAATGAAAAAAAATTGCGTCAGCCATCACTTCGCTGTTTGACCCCTTAAAAAACCTATTTACCTGATCCTCCTTCAAGAAGAGACGCATTTCAGTACCACGGCCGAGGGAGGGGTTGACCTCATCGCGGGTGATGGTGAAAGAGCCACCAGCAGCGGATTCCCAAATGTACTGTTCATCATCGTTATGCTTGGTAATGACCTGGACCTTATCGGCAACAAGGTAGGCAGAGTAGAAACCGACACCGAATTGACCAATCATAGAGATATCAGCACCAGAGGAAAGGGCCTCCATGAAAGCCTTGGTACCAGACTTGGCAATGGTACCCAAGTTGTTGACCAAATCGGCCTTGGTCATACCAATACCAGTGTCACGGAGGATAAGGATGTTGTTCTCTCTGTCAGGAATGATGCGAACGGACAATTCCTTCTGAGAGTCAAGGACCGAAGGGTCAGTCAAGGACTGATAACGGATCTTGTCCAAGGCATCAGAAGAGTTGGAGATCAACTCACGCAAGAAAATTTCCTAATCATTTTGTTAGAGCCCATAGTAACGCGTTTTCTATGATTATTCACCTTGTTAGAGTAGAAGGTGTTGATGATCAAGCTCATCAACTGAGAGATCTCAGCCTGGAACGAGAAGGTCTCGGTTTCGACAGTCATTTTTCTAAGTGAAGAGAGGGAAGGGGGAAAGAAGAACGTTCGATGGTTCGTCCTGTTCCTTCTTTTGTTTTGTTTTTTTCCCTTCAAAGTCAGAAACCATTCAGAGGTTCGGATTTCGTTTACAATGCAAATTATACACTCCATTTTCTTCTCGCAGGTTCGACAGACCTGAGCGGGGATAAAATTTACTGATGTTTCAAAAAAAAAAGTTGGTCCCCCCAAGTAAAAAGAATGTGCCAGAACACACTGCGTAGCATTCATTCATTAGCAATATTTATAACATTGGCCAAACTAAGTCAGTGATAGCATGTAAACAAGAACTATTTTCCATCCAAGCTTTTGTTTCGTCCAACCTATAAAGTGGGTCGCTAGGCAACGTTGCCAGGTCCGAGGATGAAAACGAAGAAGAGGGGCATGGCGATGATGACTGGGTATTTGTGAGAGAGATTGGGTTCCAATACTCGTACATGCAGCTATCCGCAGAGGGCTGATATTGCAGATTATCGGCAGATAGGAGGACCAACTGCGGCTCAATGCAGTTACTGTCACTGGACTGCTCAACCATGTGTGGGAGAGGTTGGAACATATCGGTGTAAAAAGGGAAAAGTAAGGGTTCCACATAACTCGGATGAACGATCGATGTCATTGGCTGCCCCAGTTCCGAAGGTACAACCATGTTGCCATGATCCACGGAAGTGACCCTGCTCGGAGACACCGGTTTTCTCGACTTTACCGCAGGCTTAGAGTCACTATCATATATTCCCTTTCTTCTTTTTGGAGAGTACTTGTAATTTGGATACCTATACAGACCGTCATTTTAAACTTGGCAAATATAACTCAAATCACTTTACATTTTTGTATGATTTATACGCTCTTGTTTAGCAATGTCTTTGTACTTTTGTTTTTCGTGAGCTGGCGCACTATGCCACCACCTCGCTACAATCTTCGAGATATGTCTATGGTTGGCACCTGGACAACGATCAGTAATGATCTTTTGCATATCCAATCGAAAAGCTATAAAACAGTTCTTCGGCCGTGGAATACTATCAGGATCACGTTCTTTTTTGCGATGTCGTCTCGATCTACGATGACGGTTGTCTGTCTTTCGGATAAGTTCTACAATGTCTCTTTCTCGGGCAGCTGCTACGAGATCGTCAATCTTGTTGGTGATAATCATCATAAAATATCTAAAACAATGAATGGAGCATACAAAGGTTGGAATAAATGAGTGGAAGTGTCAAACACGAAGTTAAGAGAAAATGGAAGAGAATAAAGACCGTACTGATTCTTTCGACGCTCATTTTAATACAACCGCAACAAGGGTGTTCATTGATTGCAGTATAAAAATAACACGACCTTTTTTTTTTTTTTTTTTGAATCGCCCACAATCGTCTCAAGCATAAAGACGCACTCAATATATCCTGTTTGTCTTCTATTTCTCTCGCTCTCTCTCTCTTTCCTTTTATAACTGTGTTATTATGTATCATGCTCACGAAATAGGAAAGTAATGTCTTGATACATTTCTTAGACAAACAGTGAAGTAATGGTTTTTCCAAGGAGAGTGATTGAGGCCCAGAATGAGGTGGTGTAACCGCGACACAATGAAACGCAAAGATTGCTCCATGACTTTTGATGAATTTCTTTGTCATATATTATCTGCGAACAACGGTCTAAATTAGGCCTTGACGGCATACTTGCGGCGGGGGAAGTAAGCCAGCTTCTTCTGCTGCTTGACCGTCTTCAGGCTACGCTCGTAGGGGGTCAAAGCGCGACGCATAGCACGGGTCTTCTTGACGCGGAGATCCAAAGGAACGAACTGCTTCTTGCGGTAGAAAAGACCAAGCTGTTCACGCTGGGTCTGGTTGATGACAGTCAACACACGGGCAACGTTCTTGCGAGCTTCACCACTGTCAAATAACCATAAATCAGTATGAATTTGGTAGAGTGCATTCCGTTTACATTTGCTGAAGCTTGGCAGAAGAGCCACCGGCAACCTTCTGAACACGGAGGGAAGCAAGTTCTTGCTTCTGCTCGTCGAGAACCTTCAAAAGCTCGGCCTTGTTCTTGTTGCGAAGTTCGTGGGCTTTGATAGCAGCCTACATCGGCAAAATAATACATTCAGTACTGTTTATTGCATCATCGATTGAATCGTTCGTCCGTGCATCCAAGTAAGGTCGAGGTTAATCTTGGCAACCCAAAAACCATCCAAAGACAGAGGTGTATCTCGCCAGCCAATTTTCTCCATCGCATTTGAATCATGGTGTTACATGCTAATTCGTCTCGTACTCAAAAGATAAAAACTGATTTTTCGCTTTCGTTGATGCAACAGGTGTCGGATATATAGATGGATGGATGGATGCACGGACGGATGGAAACTTGACCTACCATTGGTCACTACTGAATAAAGAGGGAGGATGTGAGCACCATCCTGGAAGGTGATACTTGAAGAGCTATCCATATAATTAAATCTCCGCAAGGCTTCGGCGAGGGCGGATGTTTAATTCGTTACAACCGGGCGCATCGTACTGTCTTGGGCTTACTACAAAAGATGTACCCTTTAAAGTAAAGTGGTAGATAAGAAAAAACTCATATAATGAATATCATTTGACTCAATTTTTATAAATAAATTTTGTTCTAATTATAATGCATTTCACAAGAATCTCAACGATCCTCGGCAACTTTGTCTACCAGGTTTAGTCTCACTATTAATGTGTATCGTGGTTGAAATTTTGCGAATATACGTTAACAGTGAAAAGAAATGGAAATTTTTCTGAGGAAATACATTGAATAGTAGCCATCTCAAGTATGAAGCTCGATCAAAAACTGAAGTCTTTCCACGATGTAAAGATGATACAGTACTCCCATTAATATCAACCATGGGATCCACAAAATGATGTGAAAGAAGCGGTGTAAATTAATAGCGGGCACTTGAAGTGGTCAGAAACTATATCAAAAAACAAATGGAATGTATATATTTGCCTGATCTTTATAAAGGTGAAGGGATTTTGGATATCGCAACAAAAGTGTTGTTCAATAACGCATAATCGGTATTCTCGTAGTCAGATGAACCATAGACAAAAAGAAGACTTCTCTATCATGTCCCATTGATACCAATGTAAAAGCTGTAGAAAGATGTTTCTCAGTCAATTGCAAAATTCTGAACTGATTGCCTCAAGAGTTTCTGGCAATTATATTTGAACGTAGCGGTTTTATCAGTACGTCTAATGGACAGAACATTAACGTGCTTTTACTCAGGGATACAGATGCCTGTAGACCAGGTTAAAGAATTCTACCCCAACACAACGCTGGTAAGCATTTTGATGCTTGCTGTTCGCCCATTAATCGTGTATCAATGTCTCAGCCTCCTATTCAACAAAAGATGACGGCAGCGTAAACGTCGGCGGCACCGTCGGAACCAAAACAGTAGACATGACCAGCGTCGAGTCCTTATAGCGTATGGCGATGCTGACCTGCACACTGGAGATTACCAGACGCATGCTCCCCTTCTAGTAAAGGTGAGGGTGTCTAATTTATCTTAGGCGCGAGAACTCTATTGATATCCGCTATTCCTGCAGACACTTCGCCAAGTTCTAGCTCAACAATGTCCTGTCATATGCGTCAACGGATATAAAACTAGTAAATTATGCAGTGTATGTCACCACGACACTGTGACTTCCGTGATTATAACATGGAACTATGTAACCATCGGTGTGTTTTGACAAGCAATAGAACACAATGAAAGACTGACTTGCAAAAATGAATATTTAGTGAAAAGTATATCAGGAGGCGCCATCATAAGCACAAACACCAGCATTGCTTAGACAACGACAGGCGGATTCTGCATATTAGCAGCATATGCCCTGATAGCCGTCGACCTGGTATGGTTTAATGCTGCGTAGTACATTTTTCTTTAACACAAGAATAGCTCGCAACAATTATAGGAACATTGTCTACTCTATCCGACCGTGCCCCCCAGTGCGCATATGGCAGACAAGGAACCAATACATCTCTAGCAAGTTGTACTTAATTGACTTGATACTTTAATTCTTAGCTGTTTGATTGGTTTTGGAATAGAGATATTAATTCCGGACGGAACATTCGTGATGTCCTAGCTCGCTACATCAAATCTGGATGCCAATTGACATCTTGCCCGGCAGCACTATCCAGTAAAGTTCGGCAGTAAGGAAATGCTCACTTGTCACCCGTCTGACGTATCCACAAAAAGATTGTAGGGCTCCAGACACCGTCTGAGAGTCTCGCGGAGATTTTCATTCTGAAATCTAGTTCACATACACTTAACGCACTCTCCCAAAATCCGGGGCACAGAGCATAGAAAGATAGCTATCACGCTTTTTTACTAAAAAGAAGAAGCGTATTTAAAAAAACAAGTCTTTCATGCTACGTAGCCAACCCTCCGATCCATCGCACAAGAAAACTCGGCCAATATCATCCTGTCTGCCGTTGTTGCCTCTTGAAACGCAAATGTTCACAGACTAAATTCAAAAGTCTTAGAGAAAATACTGAAGGGTCTCAAAGATATCTACCGATCGATGTGGTATATGACAGCGAACTTTCTACTCAATCATAAAACCTCAAAACGCATATCGCAACGCTGACGGTTCGGCATTGCAAGGACTTGGATATTTTAAATAGCTAGTTCATAGAATCCCCCCCCCCGCAATTGATAATTTTCTACTCGTTTTTTTTGTTTGTTTTTGTAATTTTATATATATTGTCACGTCTGAAGCAACTGCAAAATTAGAAATCCAGTTTATATTTCCATGGGGCTATGCACTGGTTCATCTGGTTCTTTTTCCGGATCACCAGAGCCATAGCTAACAATAGCAGCGTTTCTAGGCATTTCATCCCATATTTCCAGCAGCACGTCTTGCGGTAAGTCTCTAAATGTCGTAGTGTGAGACACTGCACCAAAATGCTGAAAGATGAACTGTAGTGTAATTTGTTTTAGGCCTCGTTCTCCTGCTTCACCGGCACAATAGTAGATCTTTCCAGCGTATTCGATATTTATGTCGCGGTGTAATCGTCGAACGCAGAGTGCAAGCAGCCTTGGTAAGACGTAACTCCTTGCCATCACCATTAAGTCTGCCACCAGATCAAGTGGGAGGGTTTCATCCAAATGATCTGCATATAGAAATTGTACGAATGCATCAAGTACTTCGTATGTCTCCGGCAGCGTTAGCACGTCGGGTGCTCGTTGTGTCATATTATTTTCCAGTATGTGAGAGAAATGAGGCCATCGTGCCATCAGAACCAGCCGATGGGCGCGTAATGGTTCCATTCCTGGGTTCACGCTCGATTGAATAGCAAAGTCTGCATACTGCTTTCCTTCGTCCTGATGAAGTAATAATCCCGCAAGATCAGTTCCAAGCTGTGAAGGTGGTACGGGGATGATTCCTAATTCTTTGAGATCTACACAAAGTGTCATGGCATAGTATTCGTCAGGTTCTTCTTCTGTTGCGCCGAAAAGATAAAATGAGGTTTGATTTTCCTCCATAGCAAATGAGTGCCAGTTGTAATGATCGTAGCATGTGCCTAATTCGTGGTGTTGCCATTGCATTGACATCAGATCCAGACTCCATAAACCGGTATTCGAAGTCTCATTAGTGATAGACTGTGTAAACTGCCGTGTTGCGATCACGATTAACTGATCTCCACAAAGTTGTGCAAATCGTTGCCCTGCCAATAACGGTACGCACGGGGAATCAATGTCGAGATGTGTAACAGTTCGTGTCTTCAAATCGATAAATGACAAGTGGTTAGATCGACTCATATCTTCCTTTAGTCCACCGAAAAGATACAGACGATCGTGATACATGAATGTAATATGTTGCGAGCGCTTAACAAAGGGGATAGGCTCCTGCCATTCCCAACTTATTAAATCAAGTATTAATAATGTGTCACTCGGCTTTGAGGCCATGGTAATGCCACCCGCAATGTATAGCTTGTTATCATCAATGGTTGCCGAATGACGTACTCTTCCTTCGGGTTTAACGCCAAATGTTTCTGGATGCCACCACGTCAATGTTTCTAGATCCAACACAGCAACGTCACTACAGTATTCGCCTTCTTCTTCCGAGTTGCCGCCAAAAATCACTAGCTTTGTTTTGCCCCATAACGTAGCAGAGTGGTCGTTACGCTTAGAGGGTAGTTTTCCTTTTGTGTATATCACACTTTTCCATCGAAACTCTTGCTCATCGACAAATGCAAGTTTATACAGTGTATTGAATACTTCATCGCTGTACTGATCAAAACCGCCAAAAACATACACAGAGTTGTTGATTACAGTGAGTGAAGCACCAACAAGAGAAGCGAGCGATTCTCCTCTGGTGCATACAGGTGTTGGTGATGTGGTGTTGATGGGTAACGCACCCTTTGAAGTAGGGATCTGGGACGATTCACCTAGTGGGGAATGTGTGATGCGAGGTCTGCTCTGTGGAGGGCTTTCCATTGTATCGTCCTTTCTTTATGGCCTTGAGCAGCTCGAAATATCAAAGGTTACGTACTGAACCAATGTAGATCTGCCTATTCGAACGGGACGGAAGAATTCTTGCAGCGTAGTAGAGGCGTAACAACGAAACGTTCATCTAAAACGTGAATTTGAAGTTTACAGGTTTTGCAGTTGACTTTGCGTCGGGATGAAAATAATTTTGCGCTACTTGAAATCGGATTCTGCTTCAACCAATGGCGAGCAAAGATTTTTGCATTACCAGCGCTTAGGTAATTGGCTATTTTAAACAATCTTGGTTGCTCAATGGAGAACAATGCCTTTTAAGTGTAAATTCCGACGTTAGTTTGTTCAATGTCGATATGATTGAACAGATCGAAATGTCTTATTCATGTGGTGCTATTAGTGAAGAGTGGCAAGAGAGAATTAGATATGCAAACGATTCTTTTGTACGCATGTGTACCTTAAAGGATGTAGTTTCATCAAGGGATAATGGAAGAGGGACTTTAGAAGATGCCCTTAAATTTTCAGAATCCTCACGTCTTCAAAAACTGTCGAACAATTTGGTAACGGGATGTAAATGCTAGCAAGAATTTATTTTGGATTGGCAGAGACATCTGGAAGGGTTGTGGTCGGCCCATCGAGTTCTTACGTCTCCAAACCACCCAAACCAGCATTGCCGTTATGAATACGGTTTCCATTTAGGGATTTATATTATGATGGTATGTATGTTACTTTGCCTATATATATATACTGAGATGGTTTCCTTTAGTTGTTTACATCGGTAAGCATTTATTTGTAGAATTTTACACGGTACTCATCTTTGGCGCAAAGAACCATTTCTGGTAAGCCAATGGTGTTTCAAAAAAAAAAAGTAAGAGACCCGAACAATCCAACCGCCATCCAACCAATCAGAAAATTTCAATAATTAGCTGTGATAGGGACACCGACAGTACAAATTGCTGTAACGGGTCGTCTGACTGTGCCTTCTGGATCTTTATGATCATGCGATTTACAAGGTGCAATATACACATATTCAAATACCCATCATTTCAGGTGATACAATGGGACGAAGACACTTTTTAGATATTCGGCATTGTCTGCTTTTGATCGCACCATTTTATCATACCCATTCCTTATTGTCTTTTGCATAGCTATCCCAAGAATATCTAGTATAAATATCTACATAACAAGTTAAGGGATACTATAGTCTTTCTTTCTATAGTTTTCGGTTCGATGTAGGTCTTTGGAACTCCGTTGGCCTGGTGTTTCCGTTGTCCATCATACACCGGAAGACCTCCAAGATGTTCATAGCGGCCATTGAGTCGCGATTCCAAGACATCACTGGACATGATTCTTTTGTACAAACCAGTACAGCGTGTGTATCCGCTCCTTTGTGACCATCGCCATCCGGGCGTTCTTTCTTTTTTTTTTAGGCTCCTGCTTTTGCAGTATTGACAGAGCTGGGAAGTCAAATATTCATCCACCATGAAGATATGTGTAGGTGCCTAGTATAATATGGATAGAAATACGCAACATAGAGTAAGCAATACCTTTCTGCGAAAAGTTTGGCATTTCAACTCCTTCAGGATTGCTTTGGTGGGTGCGGCAACTCGTGAAGTCATGGAGCTCGAAAAGGTAGCATTGCCATACGCAATGATTATAGGTTTATCTTTTTCGTCAGGCTTGTCATTTGGACAATCTGTCACCCATTTGTTATCGTTTGATTTTTTACGGTTTTGCGAACTGTTGGCGTTGTATTTGCTGCTACCATAGAGTAGTCTCTTTGCCATCTCCGCTCTTCCTTTCTGTCTGCCAATGTACGATTTGAATCTAAGCTTATTGTACCTGTAGAGGGCTGTTACATACAGTACATGACGTTACTCATACCTTAAATCTCTGCTATAAAATTCAACGATAGTGTCGTAGTGTTGCAAGATGTACTGAGCAGAAGTCACAAATGTTGGCATATTAGTCGTCTTCATGGACGGTATGTTGTCAATGATTTTTTTGATCTGCGGTTCGGCACTAACATACTGTTTGCGACGATGTGTTGCGTGATTGAAACCACATATTGAGTAATACTCAACAGCACTTGTACTTCGTATTCGGCACGGTGACGAAGAAATACCATCAGCTGCTACATACACACTTGAAACACCTGGATCTACGCCCCAAATGACCGGATTATCGTATTTGCCCTTCATATCTGCTGGAGTAAGCGGCTTCCTTTTGGGATCAAAAGGTTCCTTATACTTTTTGAATAAAAATTCCACGTCCACTCCGTCAGTACGGATAGTATCCCTTGAAAATATGTCAACAATCTAGAGCATAAGACCATACACTTACCAAAAGATGATCTTGCCGTTTTCTAAGCTCTCGTATGTTGGAAAACCGATTTTGGCCATATCGAATAAGTCAAAGTATTCGCGCCGTGCTTCTGAAGCCTTTACAGGCACCTGGTTACTTCGTCTCTCTGATTGGAAGAGGAGAAGCGCTAATGCTTGGTTGTCGATCGTAACATGCCGCATCTGAAAACTGTATATAGGTAGCATTGAAAATCTTCGGGCCCCCTTCGGATCGGAGTACTTTTCAGGAGTAAAGGTGTTATTCTCG
>JNEV01001268.1:0-17095 GCA_000697495.1 Saksenaea oblongispora B3353
CTTTCTCTTTTCCTTTTTTCTTTTTAGCGGTTGAATCTACTTGAGCAAAGAGTCACTCAACTATGAGTGTATTGTGACAACCGGATTATTGCTTACCGGAACGTCTTTTGGGGTTCGAAACTATGGGTGGCTGGAAGTCGTTATCTTCCTCTTCATAGAGGTCTTTGCGCTTTTTAGAACAATTCATACTGGCTGAGAAAAAGAAACATAAAGAAAAATTGACAACATCTTTAAATACAATCTTGCATTTTTTGCTTTTTGCAGTCACTTACACAGTAACATTTGGAAAAAAAAAAAAAGTTAGGTACCATGAAAACTTGAATTGTTGATATACCGGTGTAAAGGTACGATTTTTATGGCCGTGTACCAAGTTGTGAGTGTAAAGCGGTTTTCAGTAATAAAAAGCAGCAAGAGGTAGGTAGCGATTTATAATAACGGTCAGTTTCGGTTTTAGTGAGCACCAGGTGAGGTTTTGAGTCAACACCAAGACTAGATGGGATATCTCTCGGTTGAAAGATAAAGATAGAAAGAAAAGAAAAAGGTTTCTTTTAACACCAAATATAATGGGTGTTATATAGACTCTTGATAGGATCTAAGAAAAAAGAAAATATGATCGTTAGTAGATCGTATTTATGATTACCAGGAATCTCGTGTGGGATCGTTCAAATGGAATCAAAGGATAATAAAGTAATCCGTGGAATAAAGGTAAAAAAAATAATCGTTGAATCAAAATAAAATCGGTCGTGGCAGAGTCGTTGCTGCGTGTGTCAATGAATAAAATAAAAAGAAAAAGATGTTATCGGTGGTTTCTTGATGATAACCAACGGAGGTGCAAGGAGACGATTGTGGTCTTGATATTCTTGGAGAACCTTGGCTTTTGCGCTTGAAAAATAGAAAGCAGAGAACTTTGGTTTTGTTGTTTAACCTCAGTAGTAACCTAATATTTTATTCGTTTTGAAAAATAGTGGGGGTATTTATACAAAAATCGGTGAATACAAAATATGGCTAAGATACTATAAATTGTGTGCGGACATTGTCTGTTTGAATACAATGCGGACATTTCATGTTTGAATACAATGCGGACATTTCATGTTTGAATACAATGCGGACATTTCGTGTTTGAACACAGTGCGGACATTTCGTGTTTGAATACAGTGCGGACATTTCGTGTTTGAATGACCTGTCATGTGATTCTGTCAGTTGCTGCGGTAGTCATTTTGAGTTCGGCGGTAGTAAAATCGAGAGCGGCGGCAGTAAAGTCGAAAGCGGCGGCAGTAAAGTCGATAGCGGCGGTAGTAAAATCAATAGCGGCGGCATTAAAATCAATAGTGGCGGCATTATCTTTTTGTTCAGTGTTTATCCTTTTTATCTCAATGTTTTTCCTATGTCTTTTCTCATTCTTTTCTCACTTTTTTTCTCACTCTTTTCTGTTATCTTCTTTTTATTCGCCTTCCTTTGCTAATGATATAAAAAAAACTATTGTATCATAGGAAAAAAAATAAATGGTGTGTGCATTCAAATGGATGCTTACACCGGCATGATCACCAATAGCGATTCGTGCTTCAATCAGATGTCGAGTGAACCTTCTGCAAAGAATCCTTGTGCCGTTGCACAGTCCACGCTTTGGATTGTTATTACGAATCAACATAATGGGCTGACCAATCTTGAGGTGCAGCGTAGACGGTGTTGCCCCTTAGTCTGTCAAAGGTGGCAAGTCATCAGCTGACCACAGAATTGAAGAGCCGACTGTCAAAAATAGGAACGCAACAACTTTGTCCTGTTCTTCTGTCTTTCCACCACTTTTGTCCTCATCTCCCAACATTGCGACATTCCTGTTCTCATCTCTTGACATTGCAACAATTCTGTTCGCATCTTTGACAATGACGATCATTTTGTCCTCTTTTCAATAGAATAACTCCCCCATCTCCGATTTAGTTAGAATAGATAGAAACATATATAAATACCGAATGAAAGAAATAAACACCAGAGAATTAAGTACAACAATCTTGTCTTGTCAAAGGATATCTACAAAACCCGTCTTCTTTTGGCATCCACTTACTCTCAGTCTTTGACACACGACTTAAAATACCTGTGTCTGGTGCTCACTATTCAACCAACTTATCAACCGATTCACTTGACAGACATATCTTTTTCAGACGATTTATATTTCAGACACCGATTCTTCACATATCAATCACCAACTCAACAACGGCTGCATGACATTTATCTCCAAAGAGTCAAGGAGCTCTTGGGTGTACAGATTATCTTGATCCACAACTTCATCAGCAATGTATTTCACTGATTCATACACATGTTCTTCTCCTGGGAAGAGCTATGTTGCTCGCTTATATTGATCCGATCTATTGACATCGTGACATTGGCATAAAGAAATGTGAAAGTCATGTGACTTATGTAGCCAATCAAAAAGCCAGATATTTTTTTGGGGCGGCCAATAAAAGCCACGGATTTTTCAAACTCAAATCGACATTTCTTTATACTAGCTGCGACCGTCGCTCTGGTGCAGTAGCTCGCACGTTTTTTTTTGTGAAAAATAAGAAATGGGATATGTAGCTTTGTGTAAAATGTAACATGAATGCGCAAAAAAAAAAAGTATATATAATAAAGATTCTCTGAGGATGATCCTTGTGTCGTATAGCTAATATGTTGTCATGCACCGTTATAAACGGATCTTCACTATAGCTCCATATAAGGGCTTATGGATCAATCGTATTTTCTGTACAATGTAGATCTTCCCTGCTCACAGTATAAAGGCGATCAGACCATACGTCACATGCATAATAGCAACACTGTATTTATTAAGGGATAACACATTAATGACAACACATACGTACACGGAGATCTCATATAAATACCTTAGGGATATCAATAATAATAAACATCTTTGATTCAGTCTCAAAGGATTTACCTTGCCTGATTTATCTCAATAATCATATCCCTATAACACACCTTGAAAGAAGATACAGTGACAGGGTGTGCAGCCACGCGCATGCTCATTGCGGGAAGTGCTTTTTACCTTCGCTTCGCTACGGTAAGCACTTGTCCCTCCATTCACAGCGGACTGCACACCCGTGGCATCAAGTAATACTCTTTGTATATGCTAAGGATGATCCTTGTTCCAAATTAGTGCTTTAGCGAACAACAGTGTCCAATCAATATTTGTAACCCCGTTTTTCCCATCCAATGGAATCCCGTTTTTTTAAATCCAATACGGAGATGATTGAAGCAAATAAAGATATCTCCCTTTACTTATTTTATTATTATATCCTCTTTTCTATTCTAAGCGTTGATCACTAATGAGCTTGACAATCGGCTTCGTCTATAAGTGATTTGGAAGAAAAGCTGGATTGAACAAAACGACATCTATTCGAACAGAAAGAAATTGACTGTCTGGGTACCTATGCAGAATCGGTATTTCAAAAGAACCTTTTGGGTTTTGCCAGATATATGTTCGCTCAATCAAAAGTGAAGGACTAGTAGATATAGCAAGCGAAAGGCTTGACCTATACAAATAACAAGTAACAGTACTATCGTGCAAAAGCAGCTTTGCCTTACAAAAAAGAAAACAGCATCAATCTAGTAATGAATATACAAGAGTAAGTATTAAACTAAAAAGTAACTTACGATACAAAAGAATATACCGGCTATCTTTTCTTAGCAGTAAATAGCATTAAAAAAGATGATTACCTCAATGCAAACAACAAATTCCGAAAGAAGAAAATACGAGCATTAATCTACTGGTAGAAGTAGTAGATAGCGACACTAAGGTTTTATTGGATAGTTAAGACAGTCAGCTGTAATAAGCTAGTAGCTTACCTGGAGACTTCTAAAAAACTAAAGAACAGAGACATTACCGAAGTTAATGTAGACAGGTTGTAATTGTAACTACATACATAGTGAGACAGTGTAGAAGATAAAAGGCATAGTACTTATAAGCAGCTGTCTCATGTTCAGTATAGTTGGATTGTCTCGTTTTCATAACACTTTGTGACTAGTAGCTGTTTGTATGGCCTGTGATGTTTAATTTCGGCAGTATGACAGCAATCGATTGTAGCAGATAGTAATAAACTTGAATAGCAGGCGGTAATAATCGTGATAGCGGGCGGTAGTAAAAATCGATAGCAAGTAGTAGTGAAATAAGTAACGGTGGCATTGGAATTGATTATGGCAGTATTAATATTTTGTATAATAATAATTATGTTTTTCTTTATACCTTTGTTTTTTTCTTTTTATCTCCTATTTTCTTTTATCTTCTATTTTTTTTTCTCCTTTTTTTTGCTAATGTACATATATATAATAAAAAATGATTAGTATTAATGGAATACTACAATGATCTTTTTTTTTAGTAAGATCAAAAAGCAGGTAATCTTTTTTCTTTTTAAAATTACAAGTAACAAAATGCTCAACTTTTTTATACATTTACCCAAGTTGCCCAGATATTTATATCTATAAAAATGACGCGTAAAATGTTGAGCAAAAAATAGTGGACTTGAAGTGAGTTTAGAAGATACTTTTATTATACTGCTATTGGTCTACTATTTATATTGTTTGCGATTACTTCTATCTAATCCTTTTTAAGCTAACAGAAGAGTCCTGGTAAGATCTCCTCCATTAACTTAATGATCTTTTGGCACACAGCAGAAGAGAAATAAGGATGCATAGAGAGTTGACTTATTATTTTCTTCTGTGTGGCATGTTAATGTGAAACGAACTGCATCTCCCTGTGCGCATAGACAGAGCCGTGGAGGAGGAAAATGTTTAGACATGCGGAAGGAAGGAGGAAGAGAAGGACGAAGAAGAGAAAAAGGTTAATGCGCATGGATGCGGAGGGCAAAATGGGAGAGCGGATGGATTGGGGGACTGACTGATGGAGGAGGATGGATGAGCCCTGACATCATCGAAGGTCAGACGTTCCGGCAAGTCCGGCAAAAGAGGTCGGACTCTCCGATCCCTGCCAAACGGATATGTCTTTAGCCGATAATTCTTCAGCCGTGATTCAGTCATAAACAGTCATTTTTCAGACATTCTGGAAAATGATGTAAGCCCAGATAAATATTATACACGTAACAAAATCATCAAAGCGCGGATGGTTAAGTGGTATAATCTTCGCCTGCCACGCGAAGGGCCCGGGTTCGATTCCCGGTTCGCGCATACATTTTTAAATTTTTAGATTGACTGGCCAATCAGAGATCGTCTTTTTTTTTTTTTTTTTTTGGGTCATACGAGTGATCTGGGCCTTCTTCCTGGAAACGTAACATGATTTATTTTGTATGCGATCTTGTGGATACTTATATTTTTTTTAATTCTAATTGTAACAATGCTCCTACAGGCGAACCTTCAAAAAAAAAAAGCAGACGATAGCAACGCTAAAAAAGATATTTTAGAAATTGGCGGAGAGTTTTAAGCAATGGTGCTACTGGATACCAGAGAGCTGACAGATAAAAAAAAAATTATATAGTAACCACTTACCGACTACCACATCTATTAAAAATGCAACACTTTTTGGGAGTAGCTTGCAAGCTGCAAATAAGTTTAAGCAAAGGAAATAGATCTTTGATTTTTTCTTCTTTCTACTTACACGGTGATCCGATGCGAATAAAAAAAATGGCGGAAGACGCCACAGCAACTAAAGACCTATCTAGTAATGTTAGGCTCAAAAGTAAAACTACTCGGAATAAGTACAAATACAAAAGCTGTCGACCGTTGTCATGCCTCCATTAGCGCGATAGCGCATATACGTTGAATGCATTGCGTCCACTAGTTTCTATCATGAATTAATCCATATTTCACTTTGAAGCTAGTTCCACATACTGAATTGATTGCCCTTGTCTTTACTTTATATAATAAACTTTTATGAAAAGATACAGCTAAGCAATTTAAGCAGGAATTTCATTGGTCTATCTGTTCATCTGGAGCAACATCTCTTATGCAATAGACATTCATGTACGGAGCTCGGCGTACGGAACGTTATCTTTCTCCCTCGACAATAATCTTTATATTTTGTAAACTGAATGCCTTTTATTAATACACTTTCTGTGAGTTGTCGAGCTATCCAAAAACATACTGGTGCCATTTTGTTATGTCTCCTCAATACGGTAAGAGACCCTCGGAATTTATTACCGCTGTTGGTGAAGTTGTTCAGAACGATTAATTAACTCTTGTATTTGAGTATATCCATCAAATGCGAGATTGCAAGTATAACATCTCGGCATGTAGAGTACAAATAAGAAAGTTGTGTAACAAAGTGGCTGAAGTGATGGTGGCCCCACCGTGAAATATAGAAAAACCTCCTGTGTGTACGGACGTGACGTGCTGCTTGACAAAAGGCTAAGCGTCGGCTATTCCTTTCTCTTCCTCGCTTTTCCTAATGTCTCACTTATCTGCAAAAAAGCAGGAAGAGCTGAATGCGAAGTAAGCATACATTGCGCGCGCTCATACCATCAGTCGAATAACTATTTAATAGAAAAGTTCGAGATTTGTTGATAATCCCTGAGAACAAGAAGTGTTTCGATTGCGCAACCAAGGTGACACCACTTGAAATCGTGATATATCGTAACTAATTCCGTGTTCTTTGCTGAAAGAGTCCATTCTTTGTCAACGTTAGTATCCAGACATTTGTATGCACTAGATGCTCGGGATTAGTGTGAGTTCGTTTTCCATTTCCGGTTTCTCAAGGAGCTGACTTCAGTAGTTAATATAGCCGTGAAGTCGGCCACCGAGTCAAGTCTATCTCAGCCAGCAAGTTTTCAGGCCCTGAAGTTGTCGCATTGCAGCAAGGTGGCAATGAGATCGCACGTACCATTTGGTTGAGCAACTACAAGATGACTTCTCCGGATCCCGAAACAGATAGCGATGTTCGGCTATTTATGAGACAGAAGTACTATGAACAAAAGTGGCTGGATCGGAAGAAATTGAAAGATCATGCTGAATACGTGAAGCAGCTGATCAAGGATATGTTTACAGAGGTATATATTCTTGATGGACAAGTTACGACATCAAGTAACGTAATACTTACAGTCGCTGGTTAGGATGGAACACGGAGATCTAAAGTAAGCACTCCACCTTTACCCCATCAGCCACGGCCAGTGATAGTTCATGAACCAAAACGCTCTTCCGTATCTCTTGAGAAACCTCCTCAGTCTGCTTTTCCAGCCGCTAGTGGGTGGTCGGATGACGATGCATTTATTGGTATGACTCTGACAACATCTATCACTCCGTCTCAAAAAGCACCGATGAAAGATCTGTTGATGGATGAGGAAGTAAGTCTAATTTGAGAAGATGAATCATATTAAGCAGTTATTTTTAGGGATCTGAACAACCTGTGATCAACTCCGCAACCCAACCTACTAGTAGTGAGTGAATGATGCTGTTGATGGAGGAAAGTGTTAATACGTGTTTACGAAGGTCCATGGGCCTCGGTCCCTTTTTCACCCACTTCACCTACCGCAGTGCCCCTGTCTCCTATCAGCAATACTTCATCTAACACAATGGCGACAACGACACGATCATATGGCGACATGTCTTCTCCTACAATGTCTGGCAATAGTATTCTTTCTGAGCTTGCTGGACTGGAGTCTCCTCAGATCACCAATCGGCCAATCTATACTGGCGGAATGCTAGTACCAAACTCCCCAGGATTGACTAGTCCTGCGACATCATCTTTCCAATTTGCTGCACAACCACCCAGGCCTTCTGGTGCGTCAGTATATAGCTAAAGGAAAAAACAATGCTAAACACATATACAGGTCAAAATGCCGTACGTACGAGCAGCATTGATTTAGATCCTTATGCAGCGTTGCGGGATCTATCTTTGAATCCCTCGCCTAATGTACAGAATGGCTCAAAGGGGGGACAGACGGAACGATCGCGATCTATGTCCATGCAATATGGCAGTGGAAATACCACCAATTCCTGGGGTAGTTATGTAGGCACCCATTATGGCCAAAAACCGGCAGGAAATGTCACTGGTGGATCCAGCACTCATCTTCGTCAAAACAGCACGCCCAACTCAAGCCTTTTCGGTGATTTAGATCCGTTGGCACAAATCAAAGGAAAGCGCGGCTAAAATGTCATACCGTTGGATTTGGAGTAATCACAGAAAATATTTGAGAAAAAAAAATTCAACGGATTAAAAACTAAAGGAAGTTACAAGTCGATTTGAGAAGCTGGTGCGATACCAGACACAATGGCCAATCTGTGGTAGTGAATGAGAGCGTAATAGTAATAAAATATCTTGATAAATGGAATGTCGAACTTCTAGGGATCGTTTATAAGTCATCTGGAAAGGTAATACAAGTCTTGCAAAGAATAGGATATGGTGATACTTCTGGCATTTATTATATTGATTTGATCTGGCAATCTTCTCTGTCTTCGATACCTGGCCTTGTTGGATCTCCTTTATGACTGAATCTTAGGAAACAAATAAGGTAAAGCGCTTGCGCTATCGTCGGCAGTTACATCCGCAATGAGGTGCAACCCCAAGTAATACGAAGCAAATATGGTAGCGCCGATGCAGAGCTGCACACTGCGTAGAAATGCGGGGCTTGTGCTGTGATCTGGAGCCACGATGTCTTGGGAGCAAGAGCCATTCGACGAACATTTCTCTATATGACGCAAAGCAACAATGAAAGACCTCCAGGACTGCAATGACCCAGGAGCATTTCATACAAAAATTAATCATACGTTTACATACTGCAACATTTTGTAAACTGCAACTTGTTATTTCTGAAAAGGCGTATAAAAACTACGATGGGTCTAGCTAAAATGATAAGACAGATAGCCGCTTAACGCAAGCAAGATAATGTTGTGAGTGATAACTGACGAAGATACGTCGTTCGTCATTTACAGTACTCCAGAATAGAAACTGGTCAGCGATTTGTTAGAATGTGTACGTTTGAAGTAAAATATGATACATATTTTAAACTTTTTTTTCTTTTCTTTCTTTCCTCTCCCCTTTTTTTGTTTGTTTTTCTTTTTTAGGAGCAAGTATAGTTTCCCCATATCTACCACTCGAAATCACCACTGGCACGATTGAATAGGTAGTCACGACCATTCACCAATGTGATGCCATCTTTCAGCACACATTTCCACTTGTTCTTTGTACGAGTAACCTGTAATCCATTTGCATATCAGTGGTAACCAGAACAATACCAAATAACACTCTCACCTTATCATAAAGACATAGAATAATATTTTCCACTTCTTCCGCTCCTTCTGCGTCATCATCAGCATCATCAGAATCGTCCAGATCCGAATTAATATCGTTGTCATCCTATGTCAACTGTGTTAAGTGGTTTCTTTTTTTTTTTCTATGTCTTTGCATACATCATCATCGCCATCAAGCTGTGCAATACGACACTTTCGGCTGAGAGCACCTGCTTGAATAGCCTTCTCTTTTGCCTCTTGCATTAATTGCTTCATACTTTCCGGCAATGTGTCTAATGCTACAGGCTCTCCCAATCTGGAAGTGGCCGAGAATATGAATTGTGAGGAATCGTCGTCGTTATGATTCGCTTGATGGTTCGTAACAAGAGACGTGATATGGTCGTCAATTTGCTGGGAATGGCATATCAGTATCACAGCACAATCACCAGGTAGCCCTCACCTCTGTTGTCATCTCGTCAGAAGCACCGTCGTTCTGTGGAAGGTGATTATTACTTCTTTGTTGTCCTGGAACCTCTGCAAGCTGTACTTCATGGATAGAAGTTCCATTCGATGGCTGTTGCGAAGTCACAGGGGGATGCAGCATTGGGAGCTGGTTATTGCTGACATGCTGTATCAGTGTATTTGGGTCTGGGATAGTCCGTTGAATTGGATATCCTTGCTGCAGAGGCAACCGCATTTGTGTTCCATTATTTTCTTGTCGTATAGGTGGTCGCACAACAGCACCTGCTGATGCTAGAGGTGCTAGGCTGGCTGCGGCAGATTGAGAATACGGCTTTTTTTTTCAAAGAAGAAAAAAGAGAAGAAAGCGTGTCATTAAATTTGGTATTTTTCTTCCCTTTGTCATAGTAGACTTACTTCTGGTAAGCCTACGGCAGGATACTGCATCGCACCCATCCGATCTGTACCCGTACCCAGATTTATATGAGGGTAACTACCGTCCTCATCTTCGTCGTCGTAGTAACCTGGCTCTGCAAAGCCAAAGTTTGCAACACGAGATCGGGCAACCTTTGTCTCCCATGACTAGAAATCACTGGATATCAGTATATCGTTAAAAATACATGTTATCTTTATTACCCGCTGTAGTTCTTGAAGTACTGCCTCATCTATGCCCATATCTTCAAATTCGCTTCGCACTTGACTAATCACATCGTCAATGACGTGACGATAGATACTTGACTTTTTTCGTTGTACAGCTGTCAATATAACAAACAAACATCATCTCCCAACGACTCACCACAATGCTATTAGACATGCTGACCAATGGAAGTTGCTGAAGACGTCGGTAAAGAAAAGCTTACTGCTTGTGCGGAAAATGAACGAGACTGACCAACAAGATCAAGTATAAAAAAGAGATGTGTTAGTCATGATTTTTATTCGTCATGTCGAGAGATCGTTAAAAAAAATCATAAAGAAACAATTCGCATGAGGGAATTTGATCGAAAAGATGATGTAAAGGTAAAACTGGCGCTGTTTATGTGCAATTGCTCACCTTCACAGAAAGAATTCAAAAGCGGAACAAGGAGTGCTGTATTTATAGTGGGGTTTTGATGTGACTTTGCGCTGATTGAACAGAAGTTTTGCGGTGACCAATAGAACGAGTCTGCGTTGGCTGGGGATCAAATTTGCACTGCCAAGATGGTACTGCTCATATCTTTTGCGTTGGTTTCATCTACTTCGCAATAACGGAATTTAATATACTTACAAGAAAAATTTGGAACGAAGACAAATACCAATTACAAAAATGATATAGCCGATTGGGGTCTAGATAGACATCATTTGAGAAGAATATGTAAGCCAAATTGGGTCCAGACAATAAACAGCAGCATCAGGAGGATAAAAGAGGTCATACAAAAGGAATCAATGAGCAAAGCACTTTGATTCACTCAATACTATACGAACACAGGTACCAATCCGGGAAACCGACCGAGATTCAAGCTGATGTATCTCCACCTATCTTAAAATCTTTGGAAGTATACTCGGACAAACTAGACCTCTGGTTAGTTACAATTTGCTTTGCTAACTTGGATACTCGCATTTGGCCTACTTGCTATGTTATTTATACATCCTAGTATATACTTTATAAGCGCTGAGATGTAAACCTAAGCGCATCGGTAGTGTATTAGGCTCTTGGGGGGTCTGGAGGTCAATCCTAGGAATACATGGAAGTATATACAGCAGAGGGATGTCTGGAGGGGATTGAAGACACACCTATATAGCATACAAACCAAAGTAATAGCAGTATGGGTATCTTTTACATTATAATAAAACCACCAATGTGTTTTACGGCTGTGATATAAGGTGACGTATTTAAAAAATAATCGTTTATTCACGTAGGCTTGCAAACTCAAATGGAAATCATACAAAAATAAGCAAACATCTTTTGGCTGGAGGCGTAAAGTACGACGCGAATACTGTGAAATCTGTTCGAAGACGTGGCTCCCGCAAGCAGTTCCAATTCCTCGACCAAACAGCCGAAAATAAGTCAACGATAAACAAATAATCACCATCTATGTCACTGCGACGTCCTCGGATACGATGACGGGGAGTATATTTGCTCGAACAGAGGTAGTCTTAAAGGCGATCAAGGTAGCTGCTTCCAGAGAAAGTGTATTGTATGATTACTCTCTTATTTTAGATACTGACTCAACTATACTTCCTTATAGGTGCGTACGCGCATTGTTACGATTGACGAATATCTATCTTCACAAGTCTGTCCAAACTGCAACGAAAGGCATTTGAAAAAAGCACAAGAAACCCCAGATAATTACAACCAAGCTGGCAAACTCTACGCTGCTCTCATCTGTGAAAAAAAAAACATATCGCAGCGAACATTCGTAGTATATTTTTACATATGACTAGACATAGCGATGGCCGACTATTAGCATTCAAACGTTCGTCTGTTAGCGTTCGACACTTTATAACGTTCATATTTACGCCCTCTGTTGATCATCATATTTACCAAATCTTCCTTGACCAATTTTTGTCCAAGTAGTTACGGAGGCACTCTTCTCCAACTCCTGGGCCGTAGGAATCAAAAATCCCATCGTTATGTATAGGAGCAATTCACTCATTCACGGTATTGGCCGATTTTCGAGGCTTTGTCCGTTAGAAAATTAGCTCTTTCAATAGTTTTAACTTTCACTGCAAGTCAATCTTTCACACAACCTATGTTCGCTTGCAAAAATCCCATGGTTTAACGTCGACTGAAAGGACCTCACTTCTTCCAAAGACTCCGTTGTATATAAAATGGAGAAAAAACCAGCTGGTTCGCAATATAATCCTTTCTTATCACTATAGAAACTAATGCATCAACTGACACTGCGAATGTGATTCTTGAGTTTTGTGAAGTGTATCCGTTTTATTTGAAGCTGACTTTAATCCGATCTCACTTTCAGATCTGAAAGATCAACCTGAGTGCCTGCACTAATTGCTCGAGGACTAGCGCGCTCAAATGCTCTACAGAATGTATAAGAATACCAACATGAAATATATAAACACTTACTCAGGATATCTCATGCGATAGATAGGAGCACGTTCAGCTTCCTGCGTGACAAGTCTAATCCCAGTGTAAATGGCCAATTTCATATTTCATGTTCCCTATTTTTATACCTATATTCTGCAATCTTTGAGGAGGCATCAATGATTTCGTTGTTAATACGATCATTTTCTACACTAGGTGTCATGTGATATTCAATCCATTTGGTGAAAGGATGTTTTTCCTATGAAACGAGTCGTTAATACCAGTTAAATAAATACAGCCAACTGTTACCTCGCCTTGGTCAGTTAGACGTTGATCCACACGGTACCAAGCAACACCAGCAATGACGGCAATCAAGGTGTTTCGCCAAATATTGGCATTGAACGCTTTGTAAATGGAATAGGAAACGGTCAATGCATCGGCTATAGGTCAAAGGACTGATGTACTAACTTTCTTCTGGATACTGTTGCTCGCCAGCATGCTTGGCAGCATTGGTCTCGGATGCATATCTACGTGCGAAGATGTGACGACTAGGAATCGCCCGAAAACTCGATGCTCTGCAGAACAAGCGCGACGCCATGAATGAAACAAATACAGCCGTCTGAACGCGCTCAAAATCGACACCCTCGCATCCAAATGACGTCAGAAAAAATAGAAAATAAAATGATTGGATGCATTGCCTGACAGCATAGACCATCGGCGGGGACTTCTACTGTAGGTAGTTAACAGAAGAATTAGATACACGCGGTCTCGGCAAAGAGACCTGAGTGACAGTTCTTTAATAATCACATCATTCTATGAGATTGAGCTAGCCCCAAGTAATATTCCTGCACCTGACCGCGTAAGGATTGGTTGCCGTTGTGTTTGATCTCAAAGGTTTGTACTCGGATTAATTATTGGCGATTGTGCATAGGGCAGAGATTGAGCTAGCTGTTTTTTTTTTTTTCGTAATAAGATGGTGTGTTTCTTGAAACGGAAATGATACGGACACGGCATGCTATGCACGTGATCCCGTACTCTTCGCGCGTTTTGGCGGGGATAACATGTCTGGGGACTAGCCAACCAATAGATTTGCTCATATGGACTTAATGAAAATACCCAAACCGGCAGCCGTGTACATAGTAAGCCAATGATACTTCTCAATTGGACTTACTTCTTTAGGACAGCCAATGATACTTCTCGATTAGGACTTACTACTTTAGGACAGCCAATGATGAGCTCTCATTGATACTTAACTTCCACTGCTGGACAGCAGCAGATAATGATATAACATCGTCTATTTTCTTCTCTTTTTTTTTTTTAAGAAAAACAATCCAAGAACCTATCTGAAAATATCAATTACTTTTTATATCTCTCTGCCTGCTGCTATGATGCTTTATTCCCCCTGTGGATGTGGAAAATTTTGTCTCCCCAAAATGAACTCATACTTCAGCGATACATTAGCAACGTCAAACATTAGTTATATAAGTGGAGAAACAAACAAGTTGGGCAAAATTTGTATGTTAATCCGCGATCGTCACAAACAGAGGTCTCTCCCTTTAATTCTAGCGTTACTGAATCAAACCTCGATAATTGACATTTTGCATTTCAGATATAGCACCCGAATGATATATTCCAGATACAGTCAAACAATTGTCTAATGAATACAGAACATTCTCTGAGTTTCGCCGATGATAGAAGTGCTATAGTATTACAAAGGTTGTCGGTGTTTTTGCTTGAGATAAAAGGAAGACTAAAACACGTTTTACTAAGCAGTTTTTTCGTACAAGCTTTACAGCGCTTCCTTAGTTACTTTCACCTACATTAATACCCTCAAGTCGCGTATCTCAGATGGCAAGAACTAAAGGTACAAAAAATCGAAAGGGTCATAAGGCCGGACGACCCAAGAAACCAACTATCATCCCGAGAGGGCAAAGAACACTCGGTTCCTATGCAAGCCATTCTTCAGCTTCTACAAGCAGAAGGGAGACTATTTCCCGTTCCCAAGAAGGTGAAGGCAATCCCGACAGCATTGTTGCTGAGACCAACTTCGAAGAGGTACATATGTTCACGATCCGCTTTAACTTTAGCTTATCCTGTTTAAGATGGATACAAGCAGTGATATGCTTGGAATAGGCTCTATAGTTAGAGCTACAGAAGCGATGTCTGGATCCGCAGTCGAAGAGTGTCCCTCTGAAACAAATGTCGAAATGCAAGATGACATTTCTGGTCTGGATCACCGGGAGAACAATGAGGAAGAGAATGATGGGGCAGACAATGAGAAAGAGAATGACAATGACGAACAAGATCCGAAAGGCGTCTTGGCCAATTATTTCGCGTCAATCCAGGAGCGGCTACAAAGTGGCAGCCTGAAGTTGGAAGAGTATTATAAAGGGGGTTCTTTCTGGATCGATCCTTTGCCACCTCTTGCGGCATTGCGTAAAAAGATGGATCCCAGCGTCCTTTACTATCCAAGAATATTTTTGTGGATACCTTCTCTTTTGGTTTCGGAAAGACTGAGATGTCCAAACTGTGGATCAAGCCTGGAGAACAAAGGCTACAACAAGAATCCACATGCTCGCCGGATTATTGATATGAAGAAGTATGAACATGCTATTTATCGTCATTAAGTCTAACATTGTGGTATGACAGCTGCTTTTACGTCATGTCAATGAGATACCGTTGTACCTCCTGTTCCACGAGCCTGAATGGGGATGACAAGAGAATTCTTACCAACCTTCCCCAAAACTTGCAAGCTCAGTTCCCGGCATATCTAACCCACCGCAGCGGTGTCTCCAAAGATCTTTGCGATCAGTTACGCTGGTCGGTCCAAAACTCTGGTGGACCCAAGCGCTTTGCTGCTCTACTGCGTGAACTGCACATGCTCACGCATAATCGGCTGGAAAAATTATACCTACAGACCGTGGAGGCGAAAAAGCGGTTGACAGACCATTTCGGATCAGTAACATACCCTCCATTTTCTGCATTTCATGATAAGTCAGGATACGCTGGACACGTTCCGACACCAACATACCTACGCCAAGTGTATACCTCTTTGCTTGACAATATGCGACCTATGTTAGATAAGCAAATGATGATGTTAGATGGGAAAGTGCTAAAAGGCGACCATTCATTCAAGATAATTAAGCACCTAGCGACACTTGAGGGAGGTACCCCAGCGTTTACAGCTTTATACACAGTATGCAATGAGTATGAAGAAATACGCATGCAGCTGCTGGTACCAACAAAATCTTTGTCACATCTGAGAAGTTCGTTCGAAGAAATGCGCAAAGCATACCGCCTCTATGGCCATGTACAACCGCAAATTTTTTTTACCGACAACGTTGCCAACGACAAGCATTTTCTCGAATCTGTCCTTCCCTCATTGAAACTAGGAGTACAGCCTACTCAAACGTGCCTAGATCACCAACTACAGCACTTCAATTTTCCGCAAGACGTTCAGGTTCACTATCTACAGAATGAAGAAAGTGTCAGTGAGGCTGTAGATACGATTATGGATACAGCATCAGACAATCAGAAGCTTATTACCGGCTTTGACTGCGAATGGCTATTTGAAAAATCGACAGGAAAAACCGGCAAAGTCTCCGTTGTACAGATCGCGTATGAAAAAAGGATTTTGGTGATACAGCTACATCAGCAGCTTCCTGCATCCCTTCGCGCTCTTTTGCAAGATGTAAATGCAATTAAAGTAGGAAGACAGATTGGAGGCGACTTTGCCAAGTTGCAACGCGATTATGGCGTTGACTGTCGCGGGTCCATTGAACTAGGGACATACTGTAAGGACAAAGGTGTCATCGACAATAGATCAATGAGTTTAGCCGACATCTGCGCTGTTGTGCTTGCTAAGAAGCTTCCAAAAGAGACCAGCATACGCTGTAGTAACTGGGAATCGCATCTCAACAGAGAGCAGCTTGAATATGCGGCGCTGGACGCCTGGGCATCGTTAGA
This sequence comes from Saksenaea oblongispora B3353, assembly GCA_000697495.1. Lineage (NCBI taxonomy): Eukaryota > Fungi > Mucoromycota > Mucoromycetes > Mucorales > Saksenaeaceae > Saksenaea > Saksenaea oblongispora. The sequence continues at coordinate 16,610 of JNEV01001268.1, forward strand.
AATATACCAGAAATTGAAAAGTATCTGCCACCGCGTGGTTGCTCCTGTGATGCCGGGAATGCAGATTGTCTACCCCGGTACCATCACCTCGAGACCGGCAGCATATGGTACTGTGTGCGAGCAGCCTGATACATACCAAGGAAACCGCATTACAAAAAGACGAGCATTGATATCCATTAGTGAAGTCCTGATACCTGGCATGTTGCTCCCGATATCGGGGAAAACTTTGGATCAGCTTGGACCAACACCATTCTCAGTAGTTGTTGATATCGCTACGCTTCGGTCCAACGTTCCAAAAGTAGGATATCTGTCAACGCAAGCTGTCGAAGAAACTGCTTCCGAGAGGATGGATGGCGTTGATGGCGATAGCATTGCTGACGATAGCATTGCTGACAACGATGATGATACCAGCAGTGACGATACCAGCAGTGACGATACCAGCAGTGACGATACCAGCAGTGACGATACCAGCAGTGACGATACAAG
>JNEV01001269.1:0-59378 GCA_000697495.1 Saksenaea oblongispora B3353
AGCATTTACCAGACGTGCTCCGAGAGCTTGGGCCCCTTCGGTGCTACAGTAGCCGTTCGACAGAACGAACCATTGGGGTTTTGAGCAGAAAAATGAAATCGAGAAAATCTGCTGAGCAGAACGCATCAAATATCCTTTTACGGATGTTAAGTTGTAAATTCTACAACAGGTTATACCAGGAACCTTTGACGAGCAATCAGCAAATAGGCGAAGAGAAAGTGGACACTTTCTGGTTAGACAGCGATAGTCATGAATGTGATCCGGAACTTTGGGCACCCCCACTCACTAATGCCAAACTATCTGATTATGACAGATATGGATTGTACAATCTCGTTTCAGACTACTGGACAAGGGAGCTTTCACAGGACATTCAGGAAAATGACTTACAGAAGTCAATATTAACTGGTGGCCGTTTGTTCAAAGATCAGATACTGTTTGGTTCGACTCTTTATAAAGGGAGAAGCGGTAAACCCTCAGACTTTGTGAGGGTTAGATTACCTGTGGATCTCTGGGCCAGATATCCGGCTGCAGGAGGAAGGGAAAATCTAGCATGGAGGGATTTCTTTGGGCAGACATTGCTCTTCTTTTATCATAGCTGCATTGACTCAGAAGGTTCAGGTAAGCTTTTCTCACCAGGAGAGATGAATGGATATTCCATATTCTATATCATGAGAGTATGCTGACAAATATCATTTGTGTGTGCTTATAGAACATAAACGTATTCTATGTTTGGTGCGCATACTGCCTATGGTTGAGGGTCGAAGAGAAAAGATAAGTGGCAGTGGGATACCGTATGGATCGTTTATTCCTGGGGAGACACTAGATACAGGAAAGCTTTATGTGATAGACTCGAAAAATATTAAGTCGTTAGTGGGAGGTATACCATCTGCAACCAAGGACTGTTATTATTATATTTATCCTGGGTTCTTTCGCGGAGGTATCCACCTTGGTAAACTAAGTTATATATAACTATGTAATATACAATATTATACTTCATAATATCTATTGATGTATTGCGGAAACGGAATAGTAAGACCCATTATAATGACAACCTACTTCATATAATTTTTATAAGGTTTACATGCGACTTTTGAGCGACCTACAGGGAGCTGTGATGGTAGGTACTTGTAGTGTAGATACTATGCGATCTTTATACGACCTCTATACGACCTCTATGCAACTTCTACATTTATACGACTTATGTGCGACTAATGAGACAAACATGTCCTACGGTGTAAAGGTTTTTTTTCCACCCCTTTCTCCCAGACCGGGCTAGAGCGGACATGCTTAGTTAGCGACGCGCTCACGGCTATATCAAAAGTTAAATAAATAGAGTTTTGATCCAATTTTTATGCTAGTCTAAACAAATTTTGCGTCCATGAAGTGCCAACTTTGCGCTAAGGAAGAAAAGATTATAATGGTGTATAGCCATTTTGTTGTAAACGACCGTAATGGCCTAAACAATATATCGACAGACATGAGGGATCTTGTGTTTATAGTAAACCCCAGTATGTACTGGGGATGTTTTTATAAAAAACAGAGCCGAAGAAGAAAGAAAAAAAAAGAACGGTCTTCCTTTTTAAATGGTTGATTTTTTTTTTTTTTTGACTGGAACATCTCCTTATCTAGAAACACAATAAACCAACTCATATTCCAGGCCTACTCTGACACGACACAGAAAAGTGCCACTTCTCTACGCACAAAGACAATTCGCTAACGCAAAAGAACCCTTCATCTAACGCAAAGTGACCCGCAAAATACTGTAGTTACGAAAAACAACACTTTCTAATTTTTGTTGTCATTTTTGTAGAAGGGCTTTGATCTGATTTTTCGTCCAATAGCGAACTTTGGTAAAGCCAGCCTGAGATTATAGAGGAGCAATAAAGATAAAGATCTATAATACGGGTAATACTGACTTACTATTTATTGAATGTTTTTTATGCTACTTATAATAAACTTTGGCGTCTATGGAGAGTCAACTTTGGCCCAAAATAACCTTTCCTCCAACGTAAAGTCACTCGCAAAATCCCGTATTTTTGCTTTTATAACTGATATTTACTTTTTTTTTTCAACCTATTCTATTCGGCCATTTCGCCCCTGTCCTTGTGTTTTAGTAGATTTAGCTTGGTTGGAAGAATATCCAGAGACTTCTGTACGGTACCCTCATGCTATGATTATGAGCAACCATGCAACTTGGTCTCCGCAATGCTGAGTCAGTGTAACAGTACAACAGCGTGTATTGTTGTCTTGTACGATCTAAACTACTTGCACGAGTTCTATAAACAAAGTCAATTAGCCAAACTTACTGCGAAAAAAAAAAAAAGAAGAAAAAAGAATACCTGTGGTAAAATTTAATATATGTGCTACAATCAAAAGAGAGCAGTATGCAAATGATCGATTGAAAACCAATCCCTTGTATCGGTAGCATGGAATGGTGCAAGTCGATGAAATCGCATAAATAATGACTAAAAATTCAGAATTTAACAGTGAAGATACGGATGTCAACTTCAAATAATTAGAGAGTTAGACATTTTTTATGTAGTATTCTTCAGAAGCAAAGATAAGATCATGCTTAAGAGAATGCTTTAGCTTGATGTAGTTCTACGTAAGTGATTTATTTAATAACGAAGGTAGTAGTAGTAATTCTTATGATATAGTAAGTAGTAGACAAGATCAAGAAATAAGTACAGTAGATTGCGGCGTTGAATTTTTGCATACGCCTCTTTAAACTAAATTACAGAGATTTAGGTAAAGACAGCTGACATGGGAGTCATATACATGTTTTCCAAAGCTTAAGATTGATGTTCTCGAGCGGGTATATCTTGGGATTGCTGCTGTGATGACGATGGCACTTCAGACTGTGCGGGTTCAGTTGTTGGATGTGACGACTCATCTGGCGATGATCCATTCCTTGCAGGTACGTCAGGCAATGACTGTGATTCCTGTGAGTCGGCATGATTCGTCGCCACAGACGGGTTTGTATGACTTGCCGACGTTAACGTCGAAAGTGACGGTCCGGGGGAGGGTCCTGTCCCAGCTTCATCCCTGGACCCTTCTGCAGACCGTCGGCGCTCTGGTGGCATGCAGTCCCATTTACAAATAGGACATAAAGTTGATTTCTGAGTTAGCCACGGGTCTGCAAAAAGAATAACATTAATACTACTTTCGAGTAACAGAATTTGGATCGGGCTTACCAATACATAAGACACAGAATCCGTGCCCACAGGGTAATATACGAACATCCGTTTTATCTTCGCTGAAGTCGTCGAGGCAAATGGCACAGCTAGCATTTTTGATAGACTCAACTGTATACTTCTCCACTGGTAATGAGTTAACGATATCCACTGGCAAAGGGTCGGGCTGTCGATTACGTTGCTGCAACACATAGGCATTAGAGCCTTGTACTGTCGGGTCATTTTCGAGTTCTTCCCTCATTCGGCGGATTCGCCACCAGCGCAAAAATATGACACCTGCAAACAATGCTTTAGTTGATTACCCGGTCAGCTCTTTTCCGGATTTTCTTCTAGTACAATAGAACATACCTATCAAAAAAATAGCAGCCAGCGCAATAATATAAGAGAGATAGCCCCGACTAGATGCCATAGCGGCCATAAATGAGTTTGAGCCATCATCCCAGTTCACTCTGCCTAGATAGGCTGTCAGCTGCCAGAATTGTATAAATGGATCAGATGCGTTGTTTTCCCGGGATAAGCGTAATATTCGCAGCAAAGTCTGACCATAATCGTTGATAACAAAATACGTCGGTACAAATGGCCAACGATCACCAATATCGTTATCGGACATATATGAGATGTTTAGCTCGTTTGGTAATGGATTTGGGTATGTTGGTGCCGTCGTCAATCCTGTTGTCTGTTGTAGTTCGTAGGTTACACCGTTTTGATTTGTATTATTATCGAAAATCAAAATAGCTTGAACATTTAGATTGTTGGCGTCCGATATGCTTTTAACCAACGCGACCTTCTCCGTCCAGTTGCAATGCCCACGCTGAGTCAAGGCAATTTTTGGCAGTGTTCGGACAGGCGGTAATATCAGACTGTAGTTATTTAATTGTTGAAGATATTCAAAAGTAGTATTCGTCGAGCGACAAGCGAAGGAAAAGTCGAACATAATACGCTAATGGGACACATAAGGAACACGGGTTATTTCGATGTTATAATTACCTGGGCAGGATGCCGATTATCATCACCCGGATAAATCACCTGAAAACCCTGTGAAATAGCGATGCGGGATGCACTTTCGACTGGTCTACCCTTGTCGCCGGGATCAGTGGCATTGTACATGAGTGGTTCTTGCCAAAAAGCAGGATTAGTAGGTGTCTGCGAAAATACTCTTGAAACATGTTCCAGGAGTATCAGCAGTAGTATTATCCTTAGGTGAGAAAGAAGCGGTAGCATGAAGCCAGGTATGAGGGGAAGAAACAACGAAATAGTAGTATAGAAAAAAAAGCACTGTTGTCCGTTACACTTGGAGAAACGTTTCCATTTAAGTGGGAAAAACTTCTCCAAGGAAAATGTGGCGCTATTTCAATGACGATGCTCTGCGTTTTTCGCACACTCTGCAGTAGATGGAACTGCATAGTATTCATAAATCTCTAGCAAGCACAACTAGCAACCGACTTTTATTGTATAAAACAGACAAGATTCAAGGGAAAGGCTGAACACAAGACAACAATGCCAAGGCTAGACATGGTCGTGTGGAGTTAAATTGAAGCGCCGCCTACGATACAACGGCTTACTGCGCTTATGCGCCTTGCAGCTAAATATTTGCCATGTCTTGAGATGGTTTATCAGGGTGTATTCCAGAGGAGAATAAAAAATCTTCTTTCATTTTTAGATATTGGCAAATTAATCAATCTATAATGGCTCAGTACAGTGCTAGAGGTTGTGATTTGATATATCCCTACTCTTTATTGGAGATCCTTCTAAACATAAGACTAAAGTATTAGTTTTATAGTTCTCTCCTGGTGAAGGAAAAAAAAATATACAGACACCACCAGCAATGTATAGATACTAAATCAAGGGAACACAAATGTAACGTTTGTTTTACAACGTCACGAGCATCACAAACACCAAGCCCAAATGCTATATTCATCTGCTTACAGTTTAAGCCATTGTTTAGGCGCTGATTTAAGTGTACACGTGTGTTTTATATGGCAAGAACAGATATATCTGTCAAGCTTTGAAGCTAGAGAATTACGCTACTGTAGCTTAAGCATTGATTGTCTGAGTCTGATGTCTACCTGTTAACTAAGATAGCCATAGTGTATGATGATGCGAATTGATCCTCTTCTCCATAATATGTAATAATATAAGTTCCTCTTAGAGGAGCTTATTTTAAACGTATTAACGATATTCACCATGGGAATGGCTCGTGCTTTTCTTCATCATTCAGACGTATCTTACTAATCACGATCATGAATAATCTATCCACAGATAAAAATGCCGTTGGCTTAGAATGCCATCTCTTCATCGAGTTTATTAATATCATGACGAATTTATTTTCTATCAGTCGTTGCTAAGCAATTCCAGAATAGCAGCAGTGATACTATTGGTTTAGCATGTGTATCGTAATACAAAAGGCCAGACACCTGTAACTAGCCTTGAAAAGCTTGATGTGTGCCTAGACATTGAATAAAATACGCGAACAAACAATATGTCGCTTATACGTTATGTATAACATTTTTAGTACATGATGATTGTGTATCGTAAACTTTAAGAGCATTACACAGCCAATTGGTGGAGTGGTCAATAGATTTATGGTTATATGAGAATATTGCATGACTGTCGGTCAAGCAAGGGCGAATTCTGTATCGTGCTATTATTTTTCTGACTATTGGAAGGATGAATTATTGCACCTGCTTGTTGACGCTAGCGTTTAAGTGTAAGATACTTAAAAAAATTATGGTTTCATTCGTGACATTTGCCATACATGTATTTTAAATACATATGTCGCAAGATTTCAAATTTTTCGGTAGTATCTATTTGTACATGACTTTAGTAGCACTTTTAAAACGAACCAAGAAGATATTCATCATATTGTTGACGTTTTTTCAAACTTGCAGCAATATCAGTACATGATCATCCATTCTATCTTTCTGGATGCATAGCAGGAATCAAAAATTAACTTGGGTGTCATTAATTCAAGAGGATGCGTTTTTTTGTTGAAGGGAACGTATGCTCTATATTCTTTAATCTTGTAGTTCATCCTTATGCAAAACATACTTTTAATCTTCTTTATGCTTAAAGTCTTATGCTTTTAAACGTCAAATGTTCTTAATAACATGTTTATCCCTTTAAATTTGATTAAGTAAAAGGGGTTGCCGACATTAACTTGCTATTATTTCATTTCAACAGCATTAAGGGGAAAGTAAAAAATACATATGCAGGTTTGTAACCTGTTTTGGCAACGCTACAATTCAAACACTCGACGTAGACCCTGCGCTAGTAAAAACGTATGTAAACTCTACAATAACCTTGGTATCTGTCATTTCAAAAAGAAAAGAAGTTGGATGGAACCGGAACAAAGTATATTCATATTTAAGCCACCATCCTTTTCCCAGCATGGACTTCGCTGCGTAGAAATCGTCTTTGCACGAAGTTATCCTTTGATTGATTTCCAAGAGATATTTTTCTCTTTAAGCAATAAACTGTAGATGAATAATGGGAAGAAAGTTTAACTTGTATAATAAATCTTACCGTGAGTAGCGTGAGTAGCGTGAGTAGCCTGATTCATCACTATGAGTACTCGGTTCCTGGGCAATTATTTTTACTTATAGAAAAATAATCCACCAGAGACTCTCTTCTCATAATATACCTTGACATCATCGTTGCTATGAAAGATATAATGCGCATCTTTCTGGAAGGCAGTAACATAACAAGGGGCGTCTGCGGATGTAATTAGAACGACGTGTCTCGAGTTGGAGGAGTTAAGCTGGATTCTACTTCCATTTTGTTAGCCATATTCACTTTTTTTTTTTTAGATGAAAGAAGTTGACTCATCCCTCAACCTCATCCTCTTCTACATGAAAAAAATAAAAAAAAATTACAATGTCAAAGAGGATATTGTTAAAGAAAAAACACTATGCAACTGATTGTTTTGGTAAAGGATACACTACGAAGAAGCTTTTTAGGCCAGAAGTAGAAAACTGGCATCCAGATTTAACAACGCGTACACTACCTCTTCTTTTCAGTAATAAGGTAAATTGACGAATATGGCCGCGGTCATTGATACATCCACTATATGCAGACACAATGGTGAACATTTCATCTACAAGAAAAGAAAATAATGAGTACGGACACCTGATAAAGTGTTTGGAATAAGGAAATCACGTTATGAAAGTAGAAAGCGATTAACCACCTAGCATATTTAGCTGTTTATTTTTTTTAGATCCATTTTTTAATATAGCAACTTATTCACGAGGGCGTTATATAAAAAAAGAGTTCTTAAGGATCAACCGCGAAGTTTAGTAAATGTCCCTTTGTCAGAAAGAGTCACATTTAGTGAAAGTGGCAAACGATGGTTGTCAAGTGGCGGCAAACATGTAACGTTGTGGTTATCCGACACAGAAAAGGAATAAAAAACATATCTACTACGCATGAAGATTTATTTATGTTTGCTGTTTGCATAGTGCGGCCAAAAATAGCAATCCCGATATATACAACCACCTAAAGGAAGAAGGAAAAAAAGTCCTGCCCGCAAAGGTTCTGTTCCCGATCCCGCTTCTCTCCTTTCTTTCCTTATTAAATTTTGTCTGACATTCCTTTCCTTGTTGATCGTTCATCATGATCAAGAATCTTGGCAAATTAAAGCAGGTATGTAGGTTCTATATTTCCTACTTAATGTAAGAAACGACATGGCGAAATGGGGCAAGGAAAACAGTGAAAAGAACATGATCCTGTTTGATTGTCATCTGTTTCGCGGTTCTCTATGCGTTTCGGAGTTTAGTCAGTGTGTTCCAGACACTCCTGATTTAGTATTGTTATTTAATTTTCCCCCCTATTACAGTGGACTGGTGAGCGACTCGGGTCAGCAAAAGCAACTTTGCAGACCGAAGATTTTCAGCGATTAGAAAATGAGACCGAACAAAGACGACTTGGTTTTGAAAAAGTATACGAAGCAAGCGTGGTATTCAATACACAGCTGGCGAAGAAGAAACCATCACCTGAAGATCCAAAGACCAAGCTGTATCCGTTCGAAATCCTTGGTGGTTCTTGGACTAGTCACAGTGATGCATTCCCTGGAGATTCTGCTCTGGGTAGGAAGATCAATATTGTAGTTTAGTATGTAGCACTAATTTCAAGTTTAGGTGTAGCGTTGATCAATTATGGTGAAGCTCAATCGCGAATTTCTGGTCTACAAGAGGATTTTACATCGGACATGAAGGATAATTATATGGCTACATTGGACAGAGGAATACAAGAATACAAAGAATACCAGAATTTACGCAAAAAACTTGAATCGCGCCGATTGGATTACGATGCTAAACTCAGTCGTCTTCAGAAGTCGAAGAAGGAGAAGCCTGAGCTTGAACAGGAGATGTATGCCGCTAAAATGAAATATGAAGAGACAGAATATGATCTGATCCAGAAGATGGTTTCCTTGCAGGAATACGAGGTAGGTTGGATGTGCGGGTGTTGTTGTGATCGGGAGTTTGATCATGTTCTTGGTCGTTTTTAGGACGAGCATTTTAGTGCGCTTCGCGAACTCTTGGAAGCACAGTACGCTTACTATAGCAAAGCCTCTGAGGTCTTAAACAATCTTCGCACTGGATGGGGCCAAGGTAATCCTTCCGGTCCCGCTGCCCGCAATGTAATGCGATCGGCGTTGGCGAGATCGCCAAGTATGAGTCCTAGCTTGACACCTCGGTCAAACCAGAATGGTAGTGGCGATGACTATTTTATGCAGCATCCCGAAGCATCAGGTCTTGTACCACGATCACCAGGAAATACATTTGCGCAACGCCGCCCAAGCAATCGTCAAGCTTCTGGTGATAGTTTGAGCACAGGGCCAGCAGCACGACGTGTACCAAGCCATTCTTCGCTCCGAAGCAACGGCGGTGACGATATTTCTTCTTCCCCTGGTCGGCTGGCTCCGCCCGCTATACCCCGAAGACAATGTTTGTAGATGAACCATCCCCTCATGATAGCATATTCTAACGCCTATAAATTTGCAGCGCAGAACACAATCCAGGCTAAAAAGCGTCGCAAAGCCGTGTACGACTTTGATGGCGACAGTGTTGATGAACTTTCTTTCCGTGCTGGCGACGTGATCACCGTTGTGGAAGAAGTTGATGAAGGTTGGTGGCTGGGTGAGGTTGAGCACAATGGCCCGAAACGCCGCGGTATCTTCCCTGTCAATTATACTGAGGATCTTGTCACTCCTCCGCCCATGCCTGCAAGGCCCCAGACAACGATAACCGCCGCCCCAGCGGTGCTGCATGGCAACTCGAATGACTTCGTTGAAGAACCTACGGAACGATCGGCGGAAGAATCCCCCTTTGTCGATAACAGAGCATCAGCAGCACCCGTTCCTAATATGCCTCATATGCGTCCAAATCAACCTACAAGAACCTTGTCCAGTACCAGCTTCTCCACTGCATCTTCCACTCCCTCTCCCCCACTCTCACGCAGTTCAACAACGGTACCTCTTAGCACTAAACCAGTTGGCGCAACCAGAACACCACCGCCACCACCTGCTTCACGTGCCCCCTTAAATCGAACACACACTGCACCAAGCCCTGCAGTAAGACCTTCCCAACCACCTGTTCGGTCTAATACGGCAGAATGCATCAAAGAACCATCCTGTTCCCAATGTGGCTGTGAGGACTTCAGTGCCAATCTGTTTAAAAAGGGGCATTGCAATAACTGTTTCCATAAACACTAGAGCTTTTGTGTGTAGAATGACTTATTAATGCCGCTATAAGCGATCACAAATTAAAGGAAACAAAAATGTAAGATACAATTGTGGGTTTCTATGGTGTGCGCTATATGCATTCTCTCTTTCTGGCCCATCTATGCAAGATCAGAACCTTGACAAAGTCCAACAGTGGGTGAGACACGATTTGATGGAAAATATATCTCCAATGAGGATTCAGGATTGTGATCGCAAAGCTGGCTATGAAGCTGAAGAAACTGAAAGCGACATGCAACTGTAAAGTAAGCGATTAAAAAATGATGGTGAATATTTGAGCAGGACAAAATCAGGAAGGATAGCTGAAAAATGGATGGGCAATAGTATGCTAGCTAAGCTGCTTATAGGAGGAAGATCACATGAATTATTTTTTGGATTGCGTGAGTGTACAGAGAATTGCGGTACGAGTAGACACAAGCTCAAGGATATAGCTTTCAAAGATATGTTCTGAAGAAGTATATACATTTTCAGACTTGGAAGTGAATCAATGTCATATATGACTATGTAAGCTATCGAGATGGACAAGTAATGGAATCTATCATAGGTACAGGCATATCAAAACAGTGTTGTCGCTTGGGAAAAAGGAAGCAAGTTTGCTTTTTGGATCGAATGGCAGGGATGCTTTGTTAATTTGTATTGCAAAATATACTGGGTAACCTAATCGAGATGATGTCTGGTACGAAAAATGAATCTTTTATTTCATACCACACTATGTGACTGATGGTACTGCAATGGGAGTGCCGCAATTTCCTACCATTTGCAGTAGACGATGAAGCAGACATTGATATGGAAAATATTGATGATGACGACAGCAACTATGTGGAAGCCAACGATGGAGTTCTGCATACATATTTTTCTGATTTGCAGAATTGTTTGAACGGGGAAAATTACTTGTCGGAATACAGGAGAAAGGCATTTTGGATCGAATTCCCATTACTATTCTTTGCTCTTCAGAGCAACGTAATCGATCCAAACATATTGTATTATCCGAAAGTATTTCTTTGGTTACTCCACCACTTGGTACAGAGGAAGTTGAAATGTCCAAGTTGTAAATGTCACTTGAATTCCTAAGGGTATAGCAAGAACCCACATGCTTGGTGTGTTGTAGACTTGGACAGTTATTCTACAATGATAATCAATATTATTAGTTACATGATCCTAACTTCACTGCAATTAGCTGTTTTACATAATGTCAATACTGTCATATAGCTAGCCTTATGGGCACCGATCCGTATCCAAAGACTGGCTTAGCTCTTAAAAGTAAAGACCAAGCTCAGGTCACGAAGAGAAACACTAAGTCGAATTTATTATTCGCAATCAAATTTAGTATAACAGCAGACGCGTAAACAGCTGTACCTAATCGTCTTTTGTTACTCATAATAAATAAGAGACTCAAAGAACTTCCTGTCTGCTACGAAAAAGAACTAAAAACACCACAAATACGATATACAAGTAGCAATAGCAACTATTCATTCACAATTAACGCCCTTGATGAACGCATTGTGAAGCAGCTCCCTCCACATCTTGTGGCATCATTTCCAGCATTACTTGACCCACACATGTGCTATATTAAAAGCTGCTGGTAACTTGCTCCGACTCCGTGTACAAAGTGGGATGGGTATTGAGCACTTTCACCATCTTTTACAAAAGCTACATCCCCTTCACCGTGATCGCAATAACTAAATGCCATCGAATATCGTAAGAAATACCCAACAATCAATGATCCTTTCTATGACAGGTTAACACCTGCTTTTCTCTAAATTTGACGATCCAAGCGGATATGATCGTTGTATACCTTTAGCAGCCTACTTGCGCTCGGTATACTTCTCAATATTGAATGAACTGCAGCCACTCATAGACAAACCGATGATGGGACTTGCTCACCACGTACCAAATGAGAACCCCAACTGATGCGAGAACTCAAAAATTGGCAAAGGAACTGCTGATTATGTACAATATTGGTAGGAGAAAAATTGACTTCGAGCCCAGTTAGACACGCGAAGTACATGGTCGACATATATACGAAGGGTGCTGGGAAGCGAAACGGCACCTATCATCACCAACGTCGACGACCAAACACGCCGAAGGGCTCCAAAAGTGGGAAGAAAAACATTTCAAAGGATCATTACTCTACAATGCAGTTAACAGCAAATGATTTATCACAGACAACTGGTAACAGATCCAGAGCCAGAGGCTATGGAAATGGATTCAGAGGAACAAGCTCTTTCTTCTCGGGGAATCCATGGACTGTGATATCCGCAGAAAAAAGGTAGTCGAGATGTCAATACAGTGAGACAGTGATCCAATTTATTGGCAGAAGATGGGGAGAGTAAAAAGAATAATAAAAACACTGGATACAACACGAAGGAGGTACCGCAATGCCCGAATTTGGCTCTTAACTCCTTTGAGCCTGGTAGCCTTATCCGCCGAAAAGCTTGCGCTCAAGCCATGAATACATCTTACTCACCTTCACATCGAGGTGTTCCCGCCAAAACTTCCTGATATCAAACCATGACCGTACCTTTTTATTCGACCGCATTTTTTTCATTTTCAAATATTATCATAGTGGCTTGTGCAACACATCCTGAATATGCGACTTTACTTTCCAGAAAACCTATATCGTCTGAGATATATATACTGTATATATATACTAGCTATGAGTTCATCTGAAAGTAACGAAAAAAAAAGTTACAGAAGGCAGAAGAAGACCGAGTTGAAAGCAGCTACATTAACATACCTGCGTCTGACCGCAGAATGTTGTACATAGTGTGATTGTATGAATAAGGTTAGTAAATGTGCACAAGGTTTATCCAAAGCCCCATAATCTCGATCGATTGTGTTACGAGAATAGGCACTATGACTACGTCTAGAACTCGGGGACTTTTTACCTTTTACTGTTTTAGAAAACATCATGCGCCAAAAAATAATGTGGCTGTTCGATATTGTTTTGTCTATAAACTATATCATAAAGCTTTCGAATACGCGACTTTTTTTTTTTTTTTTTTTTTTTTTTTTTTTTTTTTTTGGAAAATGTGCATAGCGCAGGCCAAATTTCTTAAGAGTCATACAAAGTGATGAGTGGATGGTGCCTTGTTATCGAACTTTTTTGCTGGACGAAGTGTCAATTGACAAGCGCTAGCGTGGCCGGCAATGGATAATGAGGAATAGTATACCCAACATACGCTTGGAAAGTGTGGAATTCCAGGTAAGGCTTACCGACAAAACACTCTTAGCAGCTTACAACCATTTTACAAAAAATCGCAATAAGCTTGGTTCCGATAAACCTATAAATACGAGAGGAATATCTGGGTATTCGAATTCACTCCCGCAGTATGGTATTAATTCTACCTCACAAGTGCGTAAACCAAACTTGTTCACGTTAAACAGCCTATTACTTAGTCTTCCTTACAATGCAAATCACTACTGAAAAAGGACAATTCATTGTTCTCTCGGCATGAAAGTGTTACACTCGCGTACATCGACCGAAATACTACTTCCCTATATGGGTTTTTGGTTGACCTTCGAAGTCGCACAACTGTGTAAATCAAACTTTCTGAGGGAAAGGCCATCTACCTTACGTAAAGAACAAAAGGAATGATGTATTGTATCGATCGCTTTACTTACTGTAAATAAATTCAATAGATTGATATAAAATGTGTCAAATAGGTCAGCTGAAGCGAGTGGAAACACCTCATATTCAATACCTCTGGACTATGCTTCACGGAGTTGTTGTGAATTTTTCATTGCTGATGAAGAAGCTACTTTGTAAAATTGTAACTTTGTGGTTCCTTTGTACTGGTGGTCTCTAGTTAAATTTGATTATCGAAAGTAGGAGATACAAAAGAAGTATCTGAGAGCGAGGGTAACTGCTTAATAGCTGCTCTTGCTGTGCTGCTACTCCTCAGGGTAAAGTTCATTCGATATCAACAGATGGTGTGGTATGGAATAGAGGATCTGTTTTTCGTACCAAACCTCACCTCAATTAAATCACTCAGTATATTCTGCAATGCAAATTGACAAAGCATCCCTGCCATTTCAATCCAAAAAGTAAACTTGCTTCCTTTTTTCCAAGTGATGACACTGTCTTTGGCATTCCTGAGCCAATGATAGACTCCGTTGCTGGTCCGTCTCGATAATTTACATAATAATGTATGGACATTACTTCACTTCATCTCTGAAATGTATACACTTTTCAGAATATTACTTTGAAAGTTCTATTCTCCAGTTTGTGCCTACTCGTACCGCAACTTTCTATAGACTCATAACTATGGCTGGCTTCCTGGGGAATTTTATATCTGATCTATACATGGTAGACACTAATAACCGTTTTTTGTAATCAGATAAAGAGCATTAGTACATGGATAAAGGAAACTTAGGAATTTAGCCAGGGTATATATAGGTGGGTACGAGAGAATAGCCCAAGAATGTTTGGAGAAATCATCCATGAAGGTGATGTGGAAATAAAAGAATGTTGGAGTCGCTATACTTGGATCAAAACATCTGTAAGTCATCAGTTCCATTGTGGGACAGCCACTTCCCGTCATTTTCCGTAAGAATATATCCTTCAAACGTAGATGTAGCGGTTTCTCCCTTGCCTAATCTTCCAACCAGCAAACCCTCTCCTGTTCTTTCCACCCTAGCGTTATTTTTCTGTGGCTTCCTTTCACCGCTGAAGCAGCATCTACGCACGGTTGTTGCTGTGAACTATGAATTCTAAGAACCTGACGCTACTAGCGCCTGCGGTCTTACAGAACACTCATCAGCTTTATATTCGCTATGATGTTTCAGTAGCAAATAAAACATGGGTAATGTATCTCCTTTGTAATTCTTCTAAATGGTTAATGAAATAGCCACCAATCGCAATGATCCTCATATTCCCGCCTGATGACTCCAGGTACAGAACTTTATCGTGACCACTGATCTAGATCGTGAACCACAAATGAAGAAAGTTCATCATAGGGCATACGGGGTTCCTTGGTGGACTTGAGACATGTTTTTTTACTGGAATACCATTCTCTTCAATCTTGTCCAAGCAAAAAGTCTGTCGCCAGAAGTACCATTTCAAAACTCTGGATACACAGAGCTTAGATAAATAGAGCTTTTGCTATGTTCGGTCATTTTTTTACGAGTACTAGAGATCCGCTCTTCTCCACGAGAAGTCAGGGCTAGAGGAACGATGACAGGTGAAGTATTTTTAGATTGCTCCGTAATAAAATGGAATTGAACCTGAAAAAGAATGTATTTTGATATGTTAGGCAAACAGTAAAAAATAATCAAGGGAACGATTTAGAGATAGGAACAAGGGGTGGAGTTTATTCGCGCATTTTGCATGTGCGATATTTATACCAACACAAGTATTGGATGATACATCTTGCGACAGAAAAGAAGAAAAATAGTAGGCCAAGCAATACTGAAATGGAATGAGTTAATATAGTTGCCAACTTCTTGCATAAGCGGAAGGCGTTCGTCCGATGCTGATTGGTTTTCTGGACGCTGATGATACAGACACCTAGTTTTTCATTCGGGTCACCAAAAGTCACACTGGTGCCGGTGACACATGCGGTGACCCAGCCAAATTTCTTTTCTTTTTTACAAGCGCTTTGCCTTTTTTCTTTACAGCTTTTCTTTGGGAATCGCATACATGGAGTAGAAGAGGAAGGTGAAATGTAGATGCTACTGTACAAATAAATTAAAATTTTCCTTTTGCGTTTTTCTAATATCTTGGGATATGTCTGTCGGGTAACTGCCGTGCAAAGCGGTAGGTAGATTGCCTACCAGGTGATCGGGAGTCAAAGTAGCGGCGGGGCTACGGAGACGGGGAAGAAAGTGTTTCGCTGCAAGACGAGAAAGCTTAACTCACCATGTAGGGCGGGAAAATATGCGACGAGAATGCATGATGTGCGTGAGAGATCAGCGGATATCTACTGTTAGATTGGTATCCCCGGCTATCTCCGTAGCGTGGATAATGGTATCGAGATGGTGGCGGTGATGGATGGTAATCGCCACCGTAGTAACTGCTACTGCGTGATCGAGCAACGCATCGATTTTGTCGACTGTGTGACCGACTAGATTTTCTCGTTTCTTGCCGTTCTTCCGCCGTGGCTCGAATTGTCGTTGGAGTAGCAGGTTTCTCTTTCCGCTTCTGTTGCTCGTTATCTTTTGAAGACAAAATATCTTTCATAACTTGAAATAGTTTATGTTTCTCTTCCTGCAGTGCCTTGATTTTTTGTCGTAAAGTTTCTTCATCCCAATCGTGTGATGACGCTGGGGTGGCTATATCTACAGGCACTTCTTCGTCAGAGTTTGATGGAGACAACTTCCCAAAATGTTGATGATGTTCATCCACCGGAGGCGATGGTAAACCATTGTCGAGATGAGGAACCTTATTTTTACATAGCGACGGCGGCGACAAGGCTGACGGCGGAGGAGCGGTCCGTTGTTTCTGGATACGTTGCATAATAGAAAATCGTATTGCTGGTAAATTAGCAGTTTGAGGAAATTCGTAAGTTTTCGAGTGGCCAGCCATCAAAGTCATTGGTTTGGGAAAAGAGAAAAGATTCAATAAAAGAAAAAGGTTGAACCTTATATAGGGGTTTCTGAAAACTGGAACTTCTTCGGACGAGAAACGACGCTACAACGAAGTCACGAGTGACCATCATCAGTGTGTCTGTTCCCACACACCATACCATACTGTTTAAAACTATTTTTTACGCTTCTCTAAATAAATTTTGCGTCTATGGAAGGACCAGGTTTGTGTTAAAAAGGAGTTTAATATGCGCCGTTAGTAAAAAGGTTAGACGCAAAATATATTTTACCTACCAGCTTAGTTCTCCAGTGGACATAAAACTTATTCGAGCAGCATAAAAAATACGTTCATGGTTAGTAAATGGAACAATATGTTGTCGTCTTTGAACTTACCCCCGAAGGGTATCTCCACATGGCTGTGGGACTGGCGCCGCACCTTGCACCGGTAGGTTCAGTAAAAAGAAGTAAATGACTTGAAAGCCGATTTTTCTGTGCAACGCACTACAGAGGATATGAACGATGCAGCACCTGGCGAGGACTTGAAGGATATGAGGATGATTGACAACAGTGCATACAAACGGAAAGCATTATTTCATTTACCGAATGGGGAGGCCCTAGTCACTCCGCCAAGGTGGTTTGATCAGAAGTCTTGTAGGCTAAAACATAAACACCGAACATGAGTTATCCTGTACATAGTATCAATCGAAGTGCATACCACGGATGTATTTTGAGAACAGAGCCGAAGAGTGAAAAAGATGTTGGGCCTTTGCTTTTAAATCGTTCGGATCACTGAAGCAGAAGTGACAGTCATTAGTAAGAAATCGATGAACACCTTATCAATGGCTGAGTCTGGCGGAAGATATGGAACAGAATGGGAAGGAGGGCACTTTCCAGACCATGACGCATATTATACCCAACGCATATATCATTATTTAATTGACACAGAATAAATATTCAGAAGCGCAAAATATTATGTAATAAGCGCAAAGAGATGTTCAAAAACCAGTAAACCGTCTGAAAGAAAATGGGCCAGTCTAAAAAGAGTTATCCCACTAAAAGTGAATCAGCCAGACAGATCTGGGCCACCTGCTCTGAAAATGAGCAAAGGAACTAAAAATCAAATAAAATCGACACTAGGTGAGCACTGGATACTTCCGTAGTCGATATCAAAGGCTCCAAAAAGTCTACATATCTCTATTTCAGGTACTAACAAGTTTCCTTGTTAAGGAGTGTCAAGCTCTTTCGTTGCCAAGACGTTTGCTTTGACGACGGCTCTGGTCGCTTGAAAGCGGAGGGGCGAACATTGTTGTTCGTCATCATATGTCTGAAGATTGCTAAATATTCTTTGCACCTAGGATATCCCGATTCCAAGGCTTGACGCAGGTATCACATCTCAATACGGCGTGTAATCCTGTACTAGCCTTGCCAAGAACATCCGGTTGTTCTTGCTGCTTTTTTAATTCCCTCTTGTTACATAGAGAGCACACTTGCGAGGTCAAATATTCGTCAACCATGATTACCCTGGCCGAGGTCCGAATAGGCGACTACTTGAGAAACATATAAAGCATTTTACCAGAGATTACCTTGCGCTGTTTGCACAGCTCATATAATCATTTTTTATTGTTCTGGCTGACGAGGGAATTTTTCCACGAGTGTTACATGACATTGCACCGTTATCAAAAGCTATCAAGATCGGTCTGTCTAATTCATCACCTTCGTCCTTGCTGCTTTCCCCCTTCCAGATCGCTTTCCTTTTTAAACCACTCGCTGCTTTGTTACCATTGACAGAATCGATGGAATATTTCGGAATTAAAATGATGCTTCTAGTGTATAATATAAGCGTAACATGGACTTACAAAAAGTAGTGGCAATATATCTAGTGGCAAATTAGCCAGCAGCCAATCAAGTTGTGCAAATTTCTAAGGGGTTTGGTCAACCAAGTTATTCAAATGCCTTGGGGGTCTTGCCAATAAGACTGCAGAAGCTAACCAACAAGACTGAGAAATAGCTTTCCAAACTTCCTTGTTTTGTAAATGCTACGTCAAGCATGTTTAGAGACTGTTGCTGGCAGTGCCGAGCGATAGGACTTTATAAATATTGCAATATTGGCAGTGGTTGCATCAGATGAGTTGCGTTGAATCAACATATCACCCTGTTTCGCAATGCCTCTACCGTTTCCCCATCTTCCACTGTCTTCTGAGTCCAAACTTTACCCATTCACCAAAAAGCACCTTACAATTGTTTACATCGCAACCAACACCGAGCTCAGGTGTCTAGGGATTGGGGCGAATGTCGACGACACCAAGGATTTCTAGGACGCAAGAATAATGCCAGTTGTCATGAAAGATGTGCTGCTTAAAACTGTTGAACAAATGGCAACCAATCCTACGTGAGACATACACCTTTGGTTATAGAAACAACGGCACATCAAAATAGGGTCCTAGTTGGTGTGTGCGAGTAGAAAACGCGTATATCCGATTTAATCAGCGTGGACGCTTACACATATATGACGCATCAAGGACCCAGCATACTTGGTAGACAAAGAAAAAAGACTACCTTGAGTCACGGCGTACAGCCAAAGACAAACTACGTGAAGTGTGCGATATTTCATCAATACGAATTTTTACTCGAATACACGATGATGGGGCTGGCTGTCTAGCTTAAAATGATGGCTACTCTGATACGTCGAAGCAGGAGAAAGACTTTGACAATAGCTCCAAACTACCGTGTCGTAATCTTCTCGATTAACCAAGCAGTACCCTACTGAACATGGTCAGGTGGACTACCTCAGCCAGAAGGAACGAGAATATTAACAGTGCATCAAACCAACGATTGACTTTTATTCATTTTCTTTTTGTTTGGATGATCTATCTGATACCTAGATACAAGATATCAGACGTCGAAATAAACCCCAGAGCCCAAAACGATTGTTTACTATGTAAACGCATTTCGATAGACCGCGAAGATTGAACACCATGCTATGTATGGTGTCAACTATTATTAAGCCTATGACTTTGTTCTTGGCTCGTCTCAGGAAATGTCAATACCGATTAATAGCGGTACGCATGCAAAATCGAGTCGTAAGTTTTATGATAAAGAGAAAATTTTTTTTTGCGAGCTTTGAATTAAACTTTATACTTTTGGCTCCGTGACTATTGCCTGGACTGAGTGACAAACGGCGTTTCAAATCCTGCTTTTGCAGCAGGGAGCGCGAGCGTACATGCCTTTTGTAATACGTATCTTTCGTACCGTTTGATTCCTAGTAACTCTTTTAAGGAGAGTTGCTGTTTTTGAATGGTATTAAGAACCTCCTTGTGCGTTCGGATGGTTGTTCCTATGGAGAGCTTTTTCTTGTGGTGCATGCTATACCAGAAATATAGTGTAAATATATATATGGGAATCTCAGTTTCCGAATGGTCGATGATATATGCATTCGCAAATATCTGGGCTCTAGATATGATCTCTCAAACGAAAATTGCTAGTTCCACTATGCGCCCGTGTAGCTGATCTCGACTTTCTGGCCGCACAAGTGATTCAAATGGTATTACACGTGTGTACGTTTCGTCTTGTCCTTCCAGGATAGGGAATTTCGTTGGGCACTCCCCTCGGGTACTCCTCCGATTAAGCGCATAAGAGCGAGGTTTTTCGGAAAAATGAACGAGTGTAAGTCTAATCCAAGAAATTCCTGAGATCAATGTTCGTTCAGTGTGATAGATTGGTGTGATGTAATTATAATGCATCAGCATATATGTACTACTACTCTTTCGAATATACTTCATGGCGTATTGAGCCTTTGATTATTCAAACTGTTACACTCTTGCGTATTCCCCAGTAGCAAACGCTCTCACGGTTGGGCATTCTTACCCTCGGGCGCTTTTAGCTTGTGTTTCATCATTGCGGTTTGACGAAAGTATTGGAGTGAGAGTGCCCGACGAAATTCCCGTGAGATGTTCTTGACCTTTTCCTTAATAATCATTTATGGCTACTTTCCGCGTTGTTGATTTCTTTGGGCTTTCATATATATGCTCCTATGATATTTGTGTCATGGAAAAAGTGCATACAGAAAAATGCACGGGAGCAGGAGGAAGATGGGCAAGAAAAATGTATGTGTGTTACTGGTTTTTCTGGTTAACTTATCGTATCTTCATATCTGTGTGTTCTGATTGCAGAGATTCTGGCCATAGGAATAGAAGAAACAGATTATGTCGACTATTAATCTCTCGTGGTGTAGTATTCAAGAACCCCACCTTCTAGCAAGCACATGGGTTAATTCAAAACAGGCAAAAGAAAGACACGTGAGGAACAGATGGCGATACAAGAAGAAAAGAAGCAAGGGAAGAAAATGCGAAAAGATTAGAACAAGAACCCCAAATGATACGCAGCAGTTCCTAACATGTAAAACACGCACAAAAATAAAGTATCTATCACCGAATCTAACAACCTTGTGAATTTCTATCTCTTATATAGCTAACACCTCTGGATGGAATTTCAGCACAGGAGGACGTGGAAGTTGAGGAACAGAATCAGTTAGATTTATACGGGTCTGTCAACTTGGAATGGCTTCATTAGCAGCCAGATATTAGTATAAACTCATTTATCACAAAGAGCAAGGAGAATCCAGCCTTAAAGTCTAAAGTAACAGAACCATATCGGTCTTATACATGTGCTCAACTTTTAAGAACTCTTGGATCTTGCCATTGAACAAACTATGTCAGCAAGACAAGAAAATTTGACTGTTATTATTGCTGTGAGAGCTGCTCAGAGTTATGTGAACTGTATAAATATGACGAAGAGGATCAGCTTCTTGGTATTATAAAATAATCTAACCTTGGAGGAAATAATAAGAAGCGTGATAAACCTCATACAAACTTTTATGCGCTTATTTTGATACCAATCCAATAGCAATTCTTTGAGTGGGGAGGACAAGAGAAGCACTGCTTTCTGCATTGCCCGAAATTAAGTCGATCTCTCTTTCGGCTCCTCCTAGTCATTTAGTTAAGCCCGCTTCCCTCACGCTTAAGAAGGTAGCTCTAGTAGTCCACGAACGAAATTCCGAAATAACAAATGGCCGCTCGCTCTAACGTAATCTATGAAGTTCAGATGAATCATTGCCGTTACTGCTGACGATATATTCTTTATGATTTCACAGCAGTTTTTGGCATTCATGATCAACTCTTACCATTTAAGGTAGACCGAATTTTGATCATATTGCTGGGAAGAACATCAGTGGAATGTATCTGCACAAATTGTAATCAAACGACATCATTTAACACTGTTTTTAAGTGTCACCAAGTTGTACCTATAGCTGATATCTTTGATATTATAGTCAGACATACTCAAACACACCATCGCTCTCCATTCACAGTATCTTCGCAACGGTCTATCACAAACGTACGTATGGTAAATCTCATGAAAACCGTCATGAGAAGAATATCTTGACGCATGCCAAGCTATATAGTGTTCAAATTACTGTAAGTACTATATGTGCACTACACAAAAACTTTTTTGCGTCGTGATTTATCCCAGCGCTTACACAAAAAAATTGTTTTCAAAAGTATTTAAATATACACCTTTTCCGAAAAGCAATGCCTCCGGTTGCTGTGGAATATATTTAACCAATATTCATGGCTAACATTGATTTGAACATTGGTGCACTTTCGCTCTCTCCAAACGGATCACTTCCATGCGACGGGGACCAGCGTTGCATCAATGATATGTATGTAGCAGGAGTGGAGAACATGGTTTTGTGAGAGGTCTGATGCGAAGGGTTACGCACTACAGAGGCCCTGAAACAATCGAACGTGCGATTGATTTTTGGGGGCATATAGATACAGACGAGCAAGGGCTTAAGATCAGTGGCGGTTTGGGACAAAGTGGCGTAGGCTAAAATGACCTAGCATAAGTGATTTTACTACCCTAAACAAAAATTTTACCAGGAATGTCGTTAGAGCCACATTGTTAAAGACCAAAAGTAAACATTCATTTTGTTTCTATACTTGCAAGGTTTCCAATGAACCACAATACTTAAAGTCTTTGCGAAACCATAATTTTATGCGTACGACATGATCCGGAATTCATGCAAAAATAAGAATAAATTGCACCCAGGTTTGGTTAAGGCTACTGCTACTAGTTTGACATATCTGGAAGGGCGTTGACTTGCAGCTGGCGCACATACTTTTGTAATAGAACGAATAACTGATCGGGAGATAGGAGCGGAAAGAACGATGGCTGAAGTGCTGGGTCAGTTGCTCTTTGCTCCAGAATAACCTGATGCATGTTTATCCTATGTATACTAGTATAAGGTGGTGGGTATGACATTCCGAGTTCCTTTTCAAGCCTTGTACCGAAAACAACACCTTCTTTAATAATCATATAGACGCAACATTTATTAATACAAGCTCCCAATCCTAGATAGAAAAGCTTTTTTTATTTTTCTTATATATAAAATTTCCACGCAAGAGCTCATAGATTTGGGTTGAGAAGGCCAACAACTGTTGTGTCTGTACAAATCAGCTCTTGTAAAAGATATAAAAAGATATTCGAGAGAGCAACGGCGGGAAGAAAGAATCAAGTATGTACAGTTTTTACTTTCAAGAAATGCATTGCTTTTGTTTTACTACTCGGATGTACACAGATATATGACATCGGTTATCCACGATAAATGGACCTCTTCCGTCAGCTGTAATATGCAAGAGTGCTGTAGGGTAGTATTTTACACTGGCTAAGGTACTCGACGCTTCAGAGAGGCTGCGCGTCATAGCTAATACACGGTAAGGATAAGCACATGTAGAAGTAGTACTTACTAATGAAATGGTAATTGTCAGGAGAGTCTGGGTTAGACATAACAATCGCGCATTCTGCAGTAGCTTTCCAATCTCGGTTGTCACCGGTAGCAGATAGATAAATAGCCATATAGCCTGGCTCGGCTCCCTGCGGGTAGAGCACAATAGACCTACGTACAAATATTAGCGATTGTTACTTAAATGGTGGATTTACCATGAAATCCCTGCAATACGGAAAGTATCACTGATAACGTTGTCCACTAGGTCGTAATCGGTGATAGTCCAGTGGTAAGTGCCGAAGTCGATCTCCTCGCCACCATTGTCAGGTAGTATTTCTGGAATAATATCAAACACTTGATCGTACACTTATTTATCAGGAGTTAGCCTCAGCCCATTACACAAAGGTACGTAAGGTCATACATTGACGAGGATGTACAACTCCCCCTTTTTCTTGTTTCTCCCACGCTAGATCTGAACAGGAACTCCCTGAAGGATAATTTGGTGTGCTGACTTCGGAAAACGCCTCAGTGTCATCAATGCTCTGTTCTTCGACGTTCTGATCCTTCATAGAAGGAATGGTACATGGAAGTTTTAGCTGACGTAGCATTGATAAATAAAAAAGGGGATCAGATAGAAACTCATACCTCAAAATCGCATGACTCTTTATTCGTCTCAACGTATATTTCCACTACATTGACTGGGATATCCGATGTTTGATGCGTAATCGTCATAACAACGAGTTCTTTATATTGATCAGAGGAAAGAAGTGGTATAAGATTCCTTCCTTGATCTGCGTAAAACAATTCGAAAGTATTGGATGCAAGGCAGAACAGCTCCTGAATCTAAAAGTATTTTTGTTTAACAATGTCAATAACTTATATCAGCAGGAATTGTGTCTAGGTACCTTTTTGCATAGATGATCGTATGCGGTATAACCTTCGTCAAACAATACGCAGCGAGTCTTCTCGCAGGTCCCAGTAAGCTTCACCTTTGCAATAAGAGGCAATGTAAGGGTGATTCGTTGTCTCTCGATTTCCTTCATTTCCATCAATTGTAATTTTTGTTCAAGGGAATTATATGCATTCTCCTTTTCCTGTAGTTTGGTTTCCATAAGTTGAAGCGCTCGTTCGAGCTCTTTGTAGGACTGTGTTTTTTCCATCAGTTCCACCTCAAGGGCTGTGATTTTCTCTTTGCTGTTTTTAAGGGATATGTCAACGTCCTCCTTTTCGCGTAATTTTAACTCGAGATTTTTGACTTTCTCATCATAGGCTTCCAGATGCCATTTGTGCTGTGTTTCCAAAATATCTTGCTGAAAAGCAGCAAAGTATTTCATGATTAATCCTCTGGACCCCATGTGTATAAATGCATTCTTCTCCAGGTGAAGGACATGCAGTTTGGCCTCATCCTTCATAACATCGAGCTTTGGCCCGACAAGAGCATATCGTTTCGTCGCATTTGGAATGCCATTTGCAGTAGTTTGAATTAACTGAAGTTGTTCTCGCATTAACGAAAGTACGTGACGGACGGTGTCCGTGTGCTACATCAGGTATTATGTCATGTATCCAAAAAAAAAAAAAAAAAAAAAAGAACAAATAAAAGAAAGCCGTACCTTTTCACTTTCAGTAAACGATGACATTCTTAATTTCAAATTGGAAAATAAAAATTGTCAAGTGTGCGATTCCCAATCTCTGAAACGATGTTATAAAGAAACAAAAGAAAACAGTGAATAAAATAAGAAAAAAGTTGCTTGAAATATGCAGGAATGACGTCGAGCCTATGATATGGGAAAAGGGATCTAAACAACGCCCGGCTTAGTACAGAATCACTACTTAGAAAAGTTTCCCACCAGAACAGTGAATGCCGAACGTGTCATCCATATTGATATCCTCACTTTGAAGTTGGGTATGAATCTATGATCTGAATAATTCAGTAGGAACACCCCTTGATAAAATACCATTGGTCTCTTTGACGATTTCTAACGATATATACTATTTAAGCTGATTCTTTCATTAACAATGCAGAGGCCATCTCTACCTATTTCTGAATCTCGGCTAGAGTTTTTCAGATGCTCCATTTCGTTTATGGGTTATTTTTGTGTAACTGTCTTAAGGGGCTGTGCTTAATACTCTATCAAATAAGCACATGAGTTATCTGTCTGTCACAAAATCTGGCGACAGCAACATTTAATTTCCCAATCTCTGATGAAGTGCGAGGAATGCATCTTTGTTTCTCTTTTTTTTTTATTTATCTAGTCATGCTTGCAGCAGTCGCAAGGCTGCAAAAGCTGGTTTTAGCGTAGTATGCAGGGTGACTTCTCCCACGTTCCAGAGTCGGAAGATTTTATGAAATTGATCAAGAGTGTGTTGATATACTGTTATCGATGAGGAAAAAAGAAAGAAACGTACAGGCTAAGTTGATGAGACGTATATGTTGGTGTGACAGTGGACGCCGTGTAGACCGGGTTAGATAAAATAGCATTTAGACTACTTGTGTTACTTGTTTTTGCAAACATACTCTATCGGAAATGCACAGAAAAAAATAGTTTTCCGAAACATTTATAGAACACTCTTATCATTCATATTATGCCGTTTTCTTTCTGGTACTTAACAACCGTATGGCACCTTGTAGTGAAGTAGATGTCATGGCTCTAGTCTTGAATAGACCTATAGAGACAGTTATGTTTCTATCTTGAGAAACAACTATAAAGATATGTCAACTAAACCAGTATTCCCTAAAAAGAAGGGCGAATTACTTTGTCATATTATCTCGGTAGAAAAAAATTCATAACGCTGTTTCTGACAAGAAGGGGTGTGATTCGTGGGAAGTGTAGTGTTGTTGTGCTTCTCAATCGAGTAAATAAACAAGCTTCCGAGTGCAAAAGCCGCCGAAATTTGTAAGCATGAGACTTTCCAAGCAGTATATTATATATACTGGTAAAATCCCGAGATGACCTTTCTAAAGTAAGACATTTTGCTGAAATGTTAGCTCCATAATCCCAGCTCGATGTCAAAAAAAAGTTATTACACTTTCAGACTTTGCTAATGAATAATTAAATCAATCTGTTGATCTCAAAAATATGCAGCAACTCTGACAGTGCAGGATACAGATTAATGCAATAATTAACGTTCGGACGATAGTAAGACATACAATTAATGCACAGCTGCATATATGGCATTCCTACTGCAGTTCATGAGAGCTCTGTTCAATGCATTATAGTTTCCGTTTATCGAGATATAGGACAAGTGCACGAGCCAGACCGGAAATAATACGCTGAGATGTTTCGAACCGTGCTTAAGTGAGATCTCGATCAGTTATTGCCAATCGGACAACGTCATCAGTAGAAAAAGTCGGTTCAAAAACGCAAATGCACATAGTTGACGAGTTTTGTGTTTTCAGATTTTATGAGCCTTCAGCGAATAGCTGCTCTAACTGTTCCATAGCAACGAGGAAGTGTACTGTATTTTATGCATTCTGTGGTCATAGCTAAAAATGCATAATTACCATTTTTGAATTCTAATTAGTCAAGTCGAGAGGATGTTGCTGTTGGTGTGGTCATGATCATTTCTCCCAATAGAAACAATGAACGGATGCAGTTACTACAAAGGTCAAGTTGCTGAACTCAAGCTGTATCCATTATTTGGCTACATGTATCGCATAAAATAGACATATTAGATTCAAAAGGTTTCAAATTTTTAGCCGGATGCCAAAACCAACAAGTGCAATCTCTATTACATATAATCGTTTTGATGTCACGTTTTGCTCAATTTCTAGCATTTGAATGTATACAGATGTAGTACAACAATTAGACTACAAATAAGTCTTCTTTCTTTATTGGTGCAAGTTACTGCAAATATAAAACAGGGAACATAAGCTAGCCAAGAAGAACTTATACAAAGAGCTGTTACTGCTCCTGCACAACGTCAGCATAATATATCGAATATTATTAGTACTTACTTTTCGTATCACAGCTTTTTTTGGGACCTGTGGATTTCAAATAATCAAGGCTAATGTCACAACTGCATCTTGCGTCCAGGGCGAATACAATAGTGATAAATGCTGCAAAGGTATGAGACAGAACTAATATTTCAATGGCACTCCACCTTCCTGGATGCACTATAAAGAAGGTTGCATAGCAGGTACTCGTTACTATAACGCCATCAACCTCGAAATGGTTATTGCATACTTTTTTTCTACGTAGTTCATTCCAATCATCGATTATCCAGATAGAGGGTACCAAAATCTTCAGCTTTAATTAGTGGTAGAGTTAGAGATGCAAATATATCCAATATAATTCATTTACTGTTAAACCTGAGCCTTATGATAAAGGGGCTATCCACCCTTTCATTGTCTTCATAGATACCATGGTCAAAGTAAATACAGGGTGCATGTGGTTCCGTAAACTTGGAATTTTTTTTTAGATTTTCAATACAACAAAGAGTAATCAGTCGCACGAGCTACCGTAAGAAACGAATTGAAGGATTATTTCTTTCACTTTTTGATAGTTATACGTTTATAAAACTCAACAGATGTAGTGTCGATTTTCCCTTCATTGATACACAAGGCTCCGGAAATTACAGTCTATTTACCCTAGAAACCTGAAAAAAAAGTAACAAACCGCATCGTAGCTATCATGTTACACGCTATAAAAGTCGTTAAACATCGTCTTTCATGATCTACCTTATATATCCAATTCTCTTCTGCTTACAGCAAGGTTTTCTATGACGAGGTAATGCTAATTTTGTGCTGATATTTAGTGCTAGCTTATGGCACTCATCATAGAGGATATTCTACCATGATGGCTGATTCATAACAGAATACGGAGCGAGACAAGTGTAAGTCGTTTATCAAAGAGAGGAGGATAATTTAAAAGCCGACGCGATGAAGTACCTCAACCCTCCCATGGTACTACCAATTCCTGGAAGCTCTCCTATAATGGAAACAATTCTTTGAAATGACTTGATCTACTGTGTGCTTCACTTCCATTCCCTCAATTTGTTGGCTGTGGGTGGTTCCTACCACGTTTTAAGTTTCATTATGTGATCTTAGTGCATGAGAAGCAAATTGGTCAGTTGCTTTGCTCGATTAAACAGGTGCCTGTTCTGATAGTTTAATTAGCTAAAATGCCTTGAGCAGCTCAGATTAATAAGAGGAGGTCCACGTTCTGGACATTGAGATCATCTCAGCCAAGTGCAATATTTTCTTTCGCTTCTTTTTCTTTTGACAAAGTTTTCTTAAAGAATATAGTCGATACTTACTCTACGTACAATGGGAATCTTACCGATTTTTTAATAACAGTGCCTAGAATATATTAGCGGTGTAGGTTGCTATTTCGGGTATCATATCCGACTGAAATCATCGGTAAAAACGGAAGAAATCCTTACTGTTTTGCCCATCTTTTATGCACAGGTTATATCAATTTTTCGCTCCTAAAGAATTAAAAGGTAGCAAATTTTAATTCCTGGTTCATTGTTGTCAGGTAATGCAGTATTCAAAAAAGGCGTACGGTGAAACGGAGCATACGAAGGATCAGGATGCTCCCGGTGTTACAGAGACTACCGTCAGTTCCGATTAGAAGGAATGCGCACCACACACCATGCTAGTCGAAACACTGAGAAATATACAAACATAGGCTAGTTATGTAACAAAGTTCTTAACTCGTTTAAACAAATTGCTTCTATATCAAACCATTCTAGAATGCATGAGCTTTTCCTTTTTTTTTCCCTGCTCGGGATTCCGCTTTTTGTGTGCAACTAGGAAAATCGAATCACCGACCAGACACCCAAAAAAAACTGCTTTTAACGTGCCCGTTTTCTTTTTTTTCTTCTTTGTCATGGCCGTCGACTATCTACCGGAACAGCTGTTTGACAGCATTCCAGAACTTCACCTTGTCAATGCAACCGAGTTTCTACGGAAATCAACGGAGGATGACGCGGCCTTGGCCCTGAAAGCTCTGACATTCTTGCGACTCA
Source organism: Saksenaea oblongispora B3353 (assembly GCA_000697495.1). Classification (NCBI taxonomy): domain Eukaryota; kingdom Fungi; phylum Mucoromycota; class Mucoromycetes; order Mucorales; family Saksenaeaceae; genus Saksenaea; species Saksenaea oblongispora. Next base: position 29,207 of record JNEV01001269.1, read on the forward strand.
GGGCAACTCAGCAGGACACGGAAGCGAAAACAAAATTAAGCACCATCTACGCCGAAGGATCTGACCCATTCATCCCAAAAGACGAACGAGAAGCAAAACTATGGTCACACAGCGTATTCGACAAACAACTCTCGGCTGCCCTAGCCGCGTGCACCGCTGACCTCGTAGACAACGCTAAAGGCTTCAGCACAATCGATCTCATTGTACAAGGTGCAAACAGCCACCGACCACATTTATGTTACCTTGCTGGACTTCTGCTTTCAAAAGGTATTGTGTTTGAGCAAGATATCGAACGTGGGATCGAGTACTTGCAGGAGGCGGCCGAGAAAGGTCAAGCTGATGCAGCCTACGAGCTTGGTCGATTGTATAGCGACAGATACAGGTACTCCAAGAATAACATGACACGAGCATTATACTGGTATGAAAAAGCGTTGGAATACGGCGACAGCCGTGCTCTTGTCGATTTGGCCTATGGATTCTATGAAGGCAGCCAAGATGTACCAAAGGATGATTCACGAGCCTTCCGGTATGCTGAAATGGGTGCTACAACCAATGATAAGTACTGTCAGTACATCCTGGGAAACTTGTACTTGAAGGGAAGAGGGACCCAGCCGAATGCACAAGATGCAGTGAAATGGCTGATTGCATCGGCGGATCAAGGGTTTACACTGGCTATTGAAGATATTGCAACCATCTACTGGAACGGAGTAGGCAACGTGGAGAAAGATTATGTTAAAGCCTTTGAGTGGTGCAGAAAAGGTGAATCCCATTTTACATTTTGCCAGACAGCACTGGCGGATATGTACAGAAATGGATGGGGTGTGCAACGTGATTATCCAAAGGCGTTTCAATACTATCAGACCATAGCGGCTCAAACCGATTCACCACGCCACTATGCACAATACATGCTAGGAGAGATGTAAGTGCACGTCAGCTGTTGTTTCGGAGCTGACTTTTTCCTACCGTTAGGTTTTTGAACGGAGAAGGCATCCCCCAAGACCTTGCAGTTGCGAAGGAATGGTTCCAGATTGCTGCATCTCAGGGCTATGAACCTGCAAGGCAAAAACTACATATCCTCGCAGCAATGAAAAGTATTCAACCGGAGCAACCAGGCTCGCCAAGAGATGCCAGTGCGCCTGTCATAGCCAAAGATCACCAACAGACGCAAGAGAAGAGATCAAGTATATGGGGCTTCCTCAGCAAGAAGAAATAGAACTGAACCAGCAGGTTGACCAATGCTTCTACTACTCGTAATTTTTCCTTTTTCCTTTTTTTTTTTTACATTGCATACGTGACCCTCTGTGGTTGCACTACTATGTGTTTTAACTCTAGTTCATACCAAATGCCCACAGCTTATGCCAAATACTTGTTGAATACATAAATAGAAAGTTTACAGTTTCCATTTGATATGGTTTTGTAGTCTAAGAAAAGCGCATGGTTTACTATGGCCATTCTTGTCACGGATTGGTCAACAGCACCATCGTGTGCATCCCGTTTCTCTGTTTAGAAAGCTTCTCAGAACAGAACCTGAAGCAACGGAAAAACATTTTTATTCTAGTTTGGACAGGTCTCGCAAAAGGCGTTCCACGTTGACACATTTTAAAAAAGGGTCATTGTTTCAACATGGGCAGACATTTAGTCGAGAATTATATGGTACATTGTATATTATATTATAGGCGAACAATAGCGACGCAAGATGGTTACCAAGTCTTTCTGCATGAGAGGTTTTGTTACATAATCATTCATCCCTGCATCCAGGCAGTTCTGTTGTGCTGTTTCTTGGATATCGGCTAAGAAAAAAAAAAAAAAAACAGCTGTCAATTCGACGCTATTGTGTAAGGTGTACTTTACCTGTCAACGCAATGATTGGCATAGGTGTTTCCACGTTGAACTTGCGTTCAAGCGATCGGATTTTCTTCGTTGCCTCGATGCCATCGCAACCTGGCATATGATGATCAATCCATGCCAATAGAAAGTAGTGCGGTCCCCGACGTGTCCAAGTATCGACACATTCAAATCCATTATTACATGTTTCAACCGTAAAGCCCAATCGAGCCAATTGTTTGACAATTAATTTTTGTGCAACAGGATTGTCTAGGGAGGCATATTATTACCCGTTGTCAAGCCTACATGCGACTCTTACCTTCTGCTACCAAAATCTTTTGACTTTGGAATATGGCCAACTCTTCAGGTGTAAACCCTTCCCGATTTTGGTTGATGTAGGATGCCGAGAATGACCGTTCAACCACAAGGGGTCCAGGATGGGTTTTAATCAATGCATTTAAGAACTTGAGACGGCGTATTGGTTTCGATATTCTTGTGACATTTGGATGGAAGATGGTATGATCTGTTGAGCCAGCAATTTGACGCTTGATGTTCTCTACTGTAGGTGCATACAGTATCACCACATGAATCTTACGTCCACTGGACTCAATAGCATCAACCAGTCGCTTCACGGTTTCGGGTTGCGGCATGTCGACCACAATGTAATCACAAGATGTTTTTTCCAACGCTTCTTCTGGAGCAGCTACATGCTCAAAGTCCAGGTCGGGGAGCATGGACTCAAACATTGAGGCTTGCCTGTTGGATGTTGCCAACACAAGTTTCGGATTGTGAAGACGTTGGATCAACGATTTGACTTCATTGGTGCGTGGATCAATAACACCAGGCTCTGCTACTGATGATGCTTTCAGTACTCTCACACGGAAATAGAAAGTAGAGCCCATGTTTTCTGATGAATCAACCCAAATGTCACCACCCATTAATCGGACCAGTTCTAAGCAAATAGAAAGCCCCAGCCCGGTGCCGCCAAAATTCCTGTCTCGCGTTACAAACAAATAGAAAAAGGAAATCAAATAAAAAGACTTCGCTATACCTGGTGGTTGAACCATCCACTTGGCTAAACGGCAGAAACAAGCACTTGATTTCTTCCTTATTCATGCCTAAATCAACATAAGTTTTTCCGCGCTGAATGGGCGCGAGCATACCAATTCCAGTGTCTTGCACAGAAAACTTCAACATCATCTCCTCCTCTTTCAGTGGAGGATCGTATTCAACACCTTCCTCCAAACTGCATTGAACAGTGACTTCGCCCACATGTGTAAACTTGATGGCGTTACCTACATGGATGTTTGAGTCAATAGCTTCTCACTATTGTGTACCAACCTATCAAGTTCATCAAGATCCTAACGATAGGTTAGTTTTCAAATGATCTCTCTCGCTACGCTCCTACTTACTGGCCAATCCGGTTGCCATCGGCATAGACCATAGGTGGGACATTCGGAGCGGTAAAATATGTTAACTCCAAATTTTTGTTGGACGCCAACGTGATCAGGAGCTCTATCCTATCCGCTATCAAATCCTCAATGTAAAACAGCCCAGAATGAAGTTTGACCTTGCGCGCTTCCAGTTTTGAGAAGTCTAGTAAATCATCTGTAATAACCGATGTAAGCAGCATTCTAAGATCATGTTTGCCTGTAATTACCTATAATATGGAGTAACATTTCACAACTCTGTTTTGCAATAAGCACGAACTCCCGCTGCTCAGCATCGAGGCGTGTTTCACTCAGGAGGGAAATCATGCCGTAGAAACCAGAGAAAGGTGTGCGAAGTTCATGAGCTAATCGTCGACGTTAGTATATGGTGAGGTTTCTTTAAGCCAAACGACGTACACATGTTTGCTAAAAAGTTTGATTTGAGTTCTGTTGCCTTGAGTGCTTGCTCTCTGCTGGTTCGTGCTTCTTCCAGTGCCTCCAACTGGCTCTCAATCATCTTGCGGTTAGCTGCCGACGCTCGCTGGACAGATTTGAACAATAATGCATTGGTGATTGAAATGCCAATTTGATCACAGAGCAAGGAGAGCACGGTAATATGTTTGCGTGTAAACGTGTGAAGATTAGCGTGGAGATATAAGACACCGACAAGCGTATTTTTATGCAAAATAGGCATACAGATCACAGATTTTGCGCCATTATGTTCAAACCAGGTGCCGGTGGCAAATCGCGTGTCTTCTCGGATATTGTGAATGAAAAGCATGGTCTGCGTATGGATAACGTAATGTACAACACGTGTTGCGATCAGTTCATTGTCATCGCTCAGCGGCATGGGTGGTTCGAATGTCTCGCAAGTGGAACGGGTAGAATGGGCTGCAATACCAAATACACCCTCTTTGATGATGATGGCCCCCACCTCGGCACCTGAGTTTGTCATGATAATGGTCATCATCTTCTTAAGCAATTCATCAAACGAATTCATTTCGTTGGAAATCACTACAACAAAAAAAAAAGAAAACAAATAGTTAACCTTGGCTCCTGTACAGGCTTCTATTGCTTACCCTGGGAGCTTTTGATAATTGATGTTAGGTCAACAATATCTAAGCTGAACAGGGCCGTCTCTGAATCTGCTAGTCCAGACAAAGACTCATCGCCATACAATTCACGCAGCTGTGGAGGTTCAGGTGGTTCTTCTTCCCACATGCCATCCATGTTGGTCATGTCCATTTCGGTCTGTGTACCTACATCGGTGTTTTGCCCTATCGTTGTATATTGCAAGATGTCGCTATAGCGTTCCGCCAAATACTGTGTTTGACCACAAGCTCCCCATCGGTTATAAAACTCAATCGATTGCATAAGCAAAGGAAAAGCCACCATACTGAGGTCTGCGCGAATATGGTATTCGGCCGTCAATTGATAAGCAAGACCGAGGAATGGGTATCGCTCCGCCTTCAGACCAAGTGCGATGGCCTCGTTGTAAAGTCGCACTGTCTTGTTCATATCGTTATGAAGCGTGCTTACTTCTGCCTCCTGGAGATAAGTCAGATACCAATATCCCCATCACAGAAAAAATGACCTACCACCAATTTGTAGTACATCTGATAGTTATCTTGGGCATGATGTGCCCATTGACCCAACATGTCTTGATTCTCCGAGATGTTGTCAAGGTAATTCTGACGGGACTCCTCTGTTAGCTGTTCAATACGTATACATGCAATCATGGCAATGGAATGGTAGAATAATGCAATGCCAATATGTCGATGGCTATTTTTGTTTCGGTAAGATGTCATCGACACGCCATTGCTTTCTTACCTTGGATGGTCAACCGACGCATCTAGTATCTTGAAACCCAGGTCAACCGCCTCTTGATAAAACCCGAAGTGGAATAGCACGATAATTTTCAGACACCAGTGCCTAATGGGCAGTGAGCATTTTTTGGATGTATTATCATCTCATTCTTACCATATCAGTGGGCTGCCTGGATTGATTTTCTGGCCACACATATCTTGTACAAAATTGTGTTCTTCAAAGAATTTGCCTTCCTCTTCACCCGTATCATCCAATATTTTGTGCGAGTCCAAGGCAGTTTTACCTTGGAACGCCAGAACGGATCGCGAGAGAGAAACACTTAGAATATGTACGTCCTTGGAATCCTCTACACCGCACTCTTCCATGCTATGATTCAAATGCCAGTGAACCTCTGAAAGATTCCTTCCTGTATAGTACAAAGTGCTCGAGACATGAAATAAAGCCATGGCTGAAAAAATCTACAACGGTGTTCATTGACTGGTTTTTCCTGCATCTTTTTTTTTTTTTTTTCTGTTACCTTATCACCACCTGCTACAGCATACTTATATGCACGCTGAAACTGCGCGACATGATCCTGATATGGTGTATTTGTCCATTGGGACAGAGTGATGTAATGGATAATGATGGCGCGTGCGATCTCTGAGTTTCCTGCATATTTTTCGCTCATAGCTAAACCAAGCTCGCCCAGTTGTGCACCAAATCCATACTCAGTTAGTCGTGATGCTGTGCACCCAACCCAAATGAATCCTCCACCAGTTGCCATGCCATATCCATGGTCCAGGGATAGTTGGACAAGCATCAACGCAAAGTAGTCTAACAGGCGAGGGTTCAGCCAGTAGGCGCCAGTACAGGCTTCATTCAGTAAGCACATGATCGCTAGTACGTTCCGATCATGGCAAGGACCATACTCAGTCAATTTATCAAAGCCATGTTCCAGAATGCTTGTTTTGACACGACGATACATCGCCTCAACCTCTTCTTCCGAGATGTTTGCCACAATACCATCCATACCCAGCTCCTTCAATGCTTCAAAAATGGCGTCGATGCCCTGATCGTGCTGTTGCTGCTGAAAACACATGCGTGCTTTGAGCCGCCAGGCTTGCGCACGGTCTACCGGACGGGGAGCTGTCCGGATCAAGACTTGATCTAGCAACTGCGTTGCTTCTGCACGCTGATTCCAAAGCTGTAGCTGTTGTTCTGACATTTTGAGGTAGAGATTCAGCGTCTCCTGGTATGATGCGTCTGGTCCGTCTTCCCATGGATCCTGATTTAACAAGAGCATGGCCGATTCATAGTAAGTCCACGCGATTTGCAGGGCACCTGAGCTGGAGGCTGCATCACCGGCTTTGATCAATGCTTGCCGGTACTTGGCACGGAGACTGAAGCGTTGAATCAAATCAATGCTCTTCACGAAATGATCAGCCATCAAAAAAACGTCACTCTCATGATCAAGCATTAACATCTGCCCAATTTTGAGGTGCATCCGATTACGCACTTTGTCGTCGACAAGCATCGATGCTGCTTGACAGTACCGGTCATGAATAAATTGAAACTCATTTCCCACTTTTGGCTGAATGATGCCTTCTTGCAATGCCACCTGCAAGCCTGCCATAGCCATATTACCGTACTTAGTTTCGTCATGGGCCTGCATGCATTCGTACCCGACCTCGGATTCTAGCATGGCATGATACTCTTCCCCATCCATGGGTGCACTTGAGTCGCTCAGTTCGCTGTTCTGATCACCATCTTCCAGTAATAAGTCAACAGCCATCATGAGCCATTTGATCTGGCGAAAATCAAACACCGTGCCGATCAGACTAGCCCACATAAGAAAAATCTGTGCGCCCTGCTCCAGATCGCGAAGATGTGACACCAAGTGACGGACATCCAAAACGTCATCCTCGACATTGCGAACCTGGATGGACTTTTTGGGTGGATACAGGATATGGGCAATATTATCTAAGCGAAAGTTCCAGCGTTTTTCTTTCCAGTCTAACCAGATATCATCTTTTCGCTTCATCATCAGCATAAATTGTTTTGCATAAAATGGATTCCCTCGTGTACGATGGAATATGATATCGGCCAGAGGTTGTACTTCTTCAGCTGTTCGATGCAGCGTCTGGCTGACAAGCTGAATGATGGCATCCACACCCAACGGGGCTAATTTGATAAGGGTCATGTGCGCATCGTTTGAGCCATCCTCATATGTTTCAGGCTCGATGAGACGACGGACGCTGTCTGGTAGCTCCTCATCGTCGCGACACGTCAGGATAATCAGGATTGTAATGCGCGATGCGATCAATGTTGATACAAGATGGAGGGATGGCTCATCTAAAAACAAAACAAATTACACAAACGTTTCTCTCCTTAATCGCTTTACCTGCTTCCTGTAAATCATCAAGGCACTGGAGAAGAGTTTAAGTTCAAGCAGACATGTCTATGGATATATCGTATGGGTACATACCAAAGTGATCATTTTCTTTCGAGCAATGGTTCGGATGACATTAAGAAACACCTTTGTAGCAAAAAGTCGTTAGTGCGCCATCAGTTTCACCACGTTTGATATAAATAGCATACAGCATGAAAACGCGATTCAGTGTTGACACTGGATAATACATCATCTTGTTGAGGCGAATCGCGTTCATAGTCGCTGAGAATGGGTTTGAGTTCAGGCACCATATCGACCATCAGACGCACATTGCTGAACTGAGGACCTAGCTGTTCCTTCAGGTCCTCATAGAAATTACGAATCACAGCTTCGGATTCCGTTAATAGCTGTCGCAGGATAGAGGAAAGACATCGCAAAAGGCCGTTGTACGGTCGTTTCTGATTGGAATCAAATTTGGAGGTTGCCATGTAACCATACTGTCGAGCTTGTGTATACATCATCGATACTAAGGAAGATTTACCTATTTTTCTTTTTGTCAAGCATCCGCCTCTCGATTCTGTTAGACTTACCGACACCACCGTTACCAACGACAACAACCACCTCACAGTTGGTTTTTGTTATACGAAGGTGCTGGTCTGGAGAAGAAGCTTCGCATGTACGCACCAGCTGACCTTTTGAGATGTCTTGCTCATGAGCCATGCTCACGCGACGCGTGACCGTTCGGATCAGGTCAATCTCACGATCCCTGCCGTAGATGTTACTGGGAAACTGGAAAACAGAGTTGATATCATGAAGGCCCAAGGGGAAAAATAACAGTGACTACAAAAAAAAACATTTAGTGCATTTGTCTAATGCTCTTCCTTATCCTTTACTTCTAAAGCACTTGTGCCTTTTAGTCGTCGTTGACACTCGATTAGATCTTCACGTAATCCATAGGCGCTATCGTATCGTTCATCAACTGCCTATCCAATTATTGGTATTTTTTAAGCATGGTAACACAGATGGACTTATGGGTAGGGTTACCTTGCGGGTGAGCTTATCAATAATCAGACTGATCACAGGAGGTACGTCCTCTCGAATGGTGTGTACAAGGGGTACATTACTTGAAAGTGCAGCGTGAATGACGTCCATGGCGGAGCCTTCAAAGGGTGGTTGGCCTGTGAGGATGACAAAAAACATGATGCCGAGGGAATAAAGGTCGGTACGATGGTCTAAAACATTACTCGTCCGTCCTGTCTGTTCAGGACTGACGTAAGCGAGGGTATTTTGAAAACTTTTGGAGGATGCAAGGCGTGATTGAAAATGTCTGTACTGTTGGCGGTCAAATAGGCTTTCTTCATCCTGCACGGCAGCGGCCAAAACTGCCCGCCGCCAGCCGGAGCTTGTCAATAAAATTTCTTCGTAGGAACGTAGACCTGCACCAAAGTTCCATATTTTGACTGTAATACCGTCGTTCGTTTTTCGCCAGTGGAACGCGGAAGGGCGTAGTTCTCCGTGAATAATACCGTTAGCATGAAGAAAATGGAGACAGGAACAGCATTCGATGGCGAAACTCAAAAAAGTCTCGAGATCGAAGAGAGGATTGGAGGGTTGGTCATTGGTTAATTCTGTGTGGCCTTCGTCTTTTGTTGGGGACGTAGGTGATGAGACAGAGAGACGGTAATGGGAAAAGTAACGTTGTTCGAGGTACGTGAGGTCATTGGCACCATAGTCGGCATAAATCAGAGCGGTCAGGCCATCTTGCGGCAGCGGAATGAGTTCGACTACTTCGGGAATGTACTTCTTTCCTTCGGATTCTTCGTATAGGCCACGTGCAATATAGTATTCTCTCTCGAGGCGTATAGCATAAGGTGATAATTTTGCAAGGACGGGCCAACCATCGCGAGTTCTACAACGATGTACATAACCTTAGCGGGATGAGTTTAACCTTTAAGTTTTGCAGTTAAGTACCTTTTTCCAATGGCGATGGCCATTAGACCTCCCGATCCTGGTAAAAGGGTTACTTTACCGAAGGAGTATTTGGGTATTCGTAGGGTATAAGCATCATAGTTTACATTAAAGTTGCCCTGAGGAGGTGCTCGCGATAGAAGTCGGTCGAGGTTTTGAGAAGCGCATTTCTTTTTGTAACGTAGCTGTTTATTATCTTGTTCAAAATAAGAAAGAAGAGGCTGTCGATGATAATGATAGGATGACATCGATAACAATGCCAAATAAAGGAGGAGAGAGAGAGAAAGAAAGAAAGAAAGAAGGAAGGAAGAAAAGAAAAAAGAATTGTGCTTCGAGAAAAAAGACCCGCAAAAAAAGGCTAGTAGATTCACCCGAACAGGGAAAGTGAGGTGTGACAGATTTAGAAACAGCTTTTTTATACTGCACATTAGCTGTAAAATTTTCTACCTTTTGTGAAACGAAGATCGAAGTGTAAAATAGCGGATATGAAAAGGTTCTAGACACTTGTATTAACTGAATAACTTTTCTTGGAAGGTTTTTCATTATTCAGTACGATCGTATTCATCCCCATAGGTTGCATCGGCATTATACCCGTTGGTGCATAGTGACCTGGTATCATTGTACGGGCATAGCCTTGACGGGCTAATTCCGTTTCCATTTCTGCAAATGCCTGGATTCGTTTTTTAATACTAAGCGAATAAAAGCAGAAAGCCCAGTAAGACTACCAAAGAGGAAACTGTTAATGTTTTTCGTTTTTGTTCATGCATCGTCGTAGTAACACTTGCATAAAGAAATATCATTAATAACATTGACATCATTCCGAACTTTAGTTCATCTTGCCATGTACGTCCACAGTTGTAATAATCTCGATGAAAATCAAAATTTTCGTTTGTATTTGCATTTGTCTGAAGTGGCAAAAAAGACGAACCGATGCACCAGTTGACGTACTGATCATGTTGAATGATAAACAAGATCACGTTGATTAGACCATTTGCCAAAACGAAAAAGACACCGACGATGATAGCTACAGCTGCAGTACTGTAAAAGTCCCATCTATCCTAAAAAAATAAAAATAAAAATAACGTCACCTCTAAAATCGAAAGGAGAAAATGATTTACCAGATAGACTGCGAATAACGCACCGATGCTGACAAGTGAAAGAATGAAGTTGGTTACACCAAATACCACGACGGCTGCGTGCGGCAGATGAGAAAAAAAAGCTACACGTGGTATTTCTTAGCATCAAACCCTTGCGCCCCTGTAAATTAAGCTACTTTTTTACTCACGGCTTGCACCTTGAAATGACAACACCGAAAAATACATGGAAAATGTCTTTGATTAATCTATGTTAATGAAAGGTACTATTTTCTGTTTCACTTACAGCCCATATCACGGCTGCCATCGTGCCTCCAATCCGTAAATGGATACACCCGCAACATTTAAATAACGCCTGACTTGAGGTATGAATAAATCTAGCTTTTGTGGGTGGTTTTAAAGACATTATAATTCAAGAAAAAGAAGGGACGATATGGAGATATCATGAAAAATAAAAGAAATAAAGAGGCTTTGTTTTGAGACACACCATTTATGGACTTAATGATACCAATCCGTTCTCTTGCTTTTCTTCTCTCCGATGCCTCCTATCAAATTCGATGTCAACACACTCAACTTATTTAGTCGACGGCTGTTAAACTGCCCAAAGTACAAGTTCCAGTACCCAACACATGTAAAAGACGCTGCCGTTCTTATGCCTCTATGCCATGTTCAAGGCGAACCGAGCATTTTGTTTACTGTTCGTAACAAAATGATGCGTACACATCAAGGTGAAATCAGGTAAAACGAAAACACATCCTGCAGTACGGGCAGAAATAGAAAGAAAGAAAGAAAGAAGCTGAATAAACAGTCTTGAATCAGTTTTCCCGGAGGCAAGTCAGGTAAACATAAACAAGACGCCATCGTAGTTCTAACCAAACCTTCGCATGCAGATCCGACAGACAGGTCACTGGAAGACACCGCTCTCAGAGAAACCTATGAAGAAATAGGGATTCAACCTTCCGTCGTAGATCTTTTGGGTTGTTACTCACCTTTACCAAACAAGACGGGCTCTTTACGCGTGCATCCCTTCGTTGGTTACATTAGACAGCCCATTGAACCCGCCAACATCCGCTTTAACCCTGACGAGGTCTATGCCGCGTTTACTTTACCTATAGAATACTTGTTACGCCCAGACGTACGAGAATTACGCAATTTTCGAGGAACAAAACATCAGTACAGTGTCTTCAAAGTACCCGACACCGTCGGAGAAGGTCTAGAGATTTGGGGGTTAACGAGTTACATATTAGACGGTAATTGGCATCTTTCGCTCATAGAAACTTGATACTGACTTAAAGAAATCTAGGAGTTCTTCGCAAAATTCTTCCGGAACGTTATGCTTGAATATCCAGCTGTTTTCTAATTTATTCGATAGTCATTGATAGAGAAGCTAAACTTATACAGAAACGATACATAGCAGCGACAAGAAAATAATTTCCTTGACTACCTAGTCTGTATACAATGTGCGGAGAAGGGAGAGGGGAAAATTGTCTACCAGTGGTGGGGGTACAGTTAGATATTGTTTCGCAAGATAAAAGAGGCGAATATTTGCGATGTGGAATAAACATTTCTCAGTCGGGGACCTGGATCATCTTGTATCTTTCCTGAAAAGACAAAACAACGTACTTAGCCTCACTGCTATGAATCAATTGATCATCCAAACTTAGCAAACTACTCTATGTTCCACCATCATTGGAACTAAGGCGTACAGGAGAGTTGGCGTTACTCAGAGATGAACTCGGGTAACTGCTATTGCTGCTGCTACTCATTAAACAACTGTGACACAGTGAAGAGCCAACGCTGGATTTCGATGGTTCCCACAAATTACTGAGTTTATCAACGTTCTCATTCACTCAGGGGCGCATCAGTAAGCATCGTGCTATAATTTGAGACTTCCCTGAATCGTTGAGCGGAACCCATGCCAAAAAGGCCGGGTTACTGGGTCGAGGCTTTGCGCAGGAGCAATGATGAAGTGCATTAGTAATACCCGTTGGATGTGCCATACTTTTGTATGAGTCTGCTACATGAAGCTGCCAGCCATCCTGAACATACCAATACAGAAGTGAATCTCTGCACTCTTGCCAACATCTCCTGCACCGAGTTACCCTTTGTTATAGCAACTTTTTTAATGCAACAAAAAGGTAGGCGATGCATAAATAGCTGCCAAAAATGGAATGTTGTACTTGTTCCACATTTTCCCCATGTTCATAGTACTAACCATAGTTATCTGTTTCAGTTAGGAGCAGATTGGAACGTCCAATCTTCCAACTTGCTCCCGGAGGATGTAGTTACACGTCGACTACAAATGTTGCACTAGAAGGGCCCCGAGGGCTGATCAATAACCTTCAAAGTTTGTACACAGTTATCTCAGACCGAGTAGCTTCGCCAAAAGCTAATTTGACTATACTAAATACCAGTGCACTGCCAAACCAAGGTCTGTGCTATGTACGCATATTATGCCAATGGAGTTTATCGTCCTCCTTTAATTTTACACTCAAACTCCACGATAATAGCAGTGAAATATGAACAAAGGTTTCTTCCAGAACGAGATCCGGTTTCCGAATATTGTTTTACCGGATACGTTGAGTATATAGGAGCTATCGCATTAGGGTAAATTTCAAGGAGCACATAGCAAGTGCAATTTCAAAATACTAGACCGCTGTGGAGCTTGAGTTTTGTAATCTCGACTCCATTGCTGTAGCGTGATCCTACTCATTCATCTCAGGTATGTTTCGCAAAAGCTTCCCCGACCACTATTCCTAAACATCCGTTTTCTGTTTTTATTTGATAATCACTGATAGAGAACTGATCTTCACGCAGTAGTGATACATAAGGGCAACAGTGAATAATTCCACTGATCACTTATTTTATATACAATGTGCGAAGATAAGAAAAAATGAAGAAAGGGAAGGAATCAAGATCTATATCTAGTTCTCAGCCCGTGCTGATGGCATAGAGAAACTACGACCATGACCAGAAAGTCGTTTACCGGTGGTAGAAGTGCGGTTAGAGATCGATCGAGAAGATAAAAGATGCGAACGTTTGCGACAGTCGGGCGAGCTCGATACACGCGGATATATTGCCTCATCATCTTCATCTTCATCGTCGTCACTCCACGTGGATGCATCCGAGGTCATCGTCGGCGGTCGGCTCATCTCTGTGCTTTTCCTGAAAAGCCAAAAACCGCTACCACTTTTCTTGGCCTCATCGCTATGAATCGATTGATCATCCGAACTCAACAAACCATTCTGTGCTCCACCATTGTTGGAGCTAAGACGCACAAATGAGTTGGCATTACTCAGAAATGAGCTCGGGTAACTGCTACTACTGCCGCTGTTGCTCATCGATCGACTGTAACACGGCGAAGAGCCAACCTTGGGTTTTGGTGGTTCTCGCAAATTACTAAGTTCATCGATGATTTTCTCGTTAACCCAAGGGCGCATCAGCAAGTACTGTGTAATGAGCTGCTGTTCCAATTCTACTTCCTTATCTTGATCGTCTGTATCTAGACCAAACAAAGCCGAGTTACTGGATCGATTTTTTGCGGAGGAGCTGCGGTGAAGTGCATTCGTAATAGCTGTTGGACGGAACGAATGTTTTCGAGAAAGTTTTGTGTACGAAGTCGGTGGCCGTTGCGGATAAGCAGGCGCAGACTTGAATATCTGCATACTGGCTAACACATCTTTTACCCTACTATCCTCTGTCACTGAACCTTTCACTGCAGCAACAAGGTAGGTCATATCATGCATAAACACACCCAAAAATGGAACTACAGGCTTGTTCCATCGTTTGCGCCTTTCCAGTTCCATATGTTCACGGTACCGACCATAGTTATCTGTTTCTGACATAAGCAAATTCAAAAGGTCCAGCCTTCCGATTCGTTTTCTGGGGATACAATCCCATGTACGCTTCAAGCGCTGTACAGGAGGGGTACCGAGCGCTGAGACGATGGCTTTCAATGTTTGGTAGTTATTAAGTGCTAAGCACTTGGCCGCAATCTTAATCCAGCGATTAATCAACTCTGCACGTTCAGATGCCGCTTGCGGTAACAAAATAGAGTGCTCAATGGCTCGTGTGATGTAGTTGAAAAAATCAGTTGAAGCAACTACTTTTGGATGGGGTGTACGAGGTGAATGGCTGAGCAGAGCGTCAATAGGTATATCTCGAAAAATTGACGACTCAATCAGTGTGAGTTGGTAGGCAGTCAGATGGGGCGGGAATTGCATGATACTTGGTACGGTTGCAGCACTCATGTAAAGTGTGCGAACCTTATTGAGCGTCTCGCGCGTCTCTGCCATAGAGGTAGTCCGCTGTGAAATCTGCTCGTTTATCTCTTGATCCACCAAATCGTGTTCGCGTGACTCTGCAGAAAGCGCCCCTGCTCTTTTTCTAGCTTTGCATTGTATTAGTGAAGCTTCCAAATCATCAAGATGGCTCTGCAAAATACGATGCGTAATCAGCAGTGGCGGAGCAGGAATGTATGGGACATGATCGCAGGGTTGTGCGGCCGTAGGGGGCGCCAAACAGTCCCCAGAATTTGTTTGTGCAGGCACTAACATCCTGGGATCGATTATAGTGTCAGCTAATACATTCATGGATATCGGATCGCAATGGTCATCAACAGTTGTCATGACCCGATGACTGGTATCTGAATAAGGCGTATTCAAAGGTGTTTCCGTGATCGTGTGAGGGCGATGAAGTATATCAACCGCATGACGCCTTCGTGGCGGTGGGGGTGGAGGTGTTGCTGTATCATCTATATTTCTTTTTTAGTTCCTTTATCAAACCCCTACGCACGATATTTTACCAAATTCTACTACGATATCATCATCATCATCATCATCGTCGTCGTCGTCGTCGTCGTCGTCATCATCATCATCATCGTCCACGACGTGATGTAAATTTTCGTCTGGTATTTCGTAATCCGTTGTATGTTCTGCAAAACTCACAGAGTTGCCTCGGCCCCGATTATTTCGTTTCTCGGTTGGTACAGCGGAAGGGATTTTAATAGGTTTTGTTTGTGTAGCAGCTGTCACAGGTGGAAGCAATTTTGGTTTAGGAGGTAACACCGGCTTTTGACCCTTGAACGGTTTGGGAGGTAGAGGCGGAGGAGATTTTTCATGAACCGAAGATTCGGAACGACCTACCGCTAAAGTATTTCCAGGTGAATGCAGAACGATATCTTCGAGGTGAGTAAGGCTGGAGCGAATCAACGACAGTGAGTTTTCATATGGGGTTGCTTTCGACACAACAGCTTTAAAAAATATCTGTTTAATTCCATCCGATTTCATGTCGAAAAATCTTACTCTGATGCACAAACTTGACCTCGTGGAGTTGCTTTAATGCCATTTCTACAACAGATAGAAATGTATGATAGGCATCCTGAGGAAAACGTTCCTGAGTCAGATCTTGGTGCAACACGGCTGTCTCACTTGCCTTTGTTTGACCACCGCAAAGAAGCTCCGACGCTTCATTGTAAAGACGTTGTGAATAATCCATCTTTTCTTTTTGTAGTGTGTGTGTGAGTGTCTGGTATACTATATACAAAATAAAGCAGTCCAAGGAGTATTCCTTGTTCTTTCAAAAGAATATAAACACAGGAGAATGAGAGTAGGGAGAGGGAAGTTATGAACAGCAAGAGAGTGCAAGGGAAATGAAAAACAGGAAAGGGAATCACTTGTGATTGCTAATGAGGTGTTTTGCCTTGTCAAAAGTTAAGCACCCACAAATAAGAAGAAGCTTTTTATTGTTCGCCTGCGGGGGGAGCCGATGGACGCTTCAAAATTGAGCGTTTCATGAACGGGGAAGGGCAAAGCGTCTGCGAAACAAAAAAAAATCGATCGAAGGTAACAAACTTTTCCACTGTCCATTTTCTGGGCACTCGTCCGTTTTTTATTGTCCGCTTGTCTGTGTTTTAATTTTTACCTTGTCTGTTGTCCGTTTCTACCTTTTACTTGTCCATTTCTGCTTTTTCTTCGAAATTACATCAAGTTCGATTAGTTACTATGAGTCAAGTTGGCCAGTTCTTCTATGAAGATGGCCATGGCAACGTTGTTGATGAAAATGGCAACGACCCTATGGAAGTGGAACAAGAAACTGCAGCACGGTTGAAACCTTTAAATAGTATGACTGAATACTTCCGAGTACCAGGCAAATAAGCAAAAAGCTTCTCTGGAAAATCGTGCTGTCGTTGAGGAGGAAAGTTGTGCTGTTGGTGAGGACGGAGATTGTGCTATTGATGAAGAGGAAAACTGTGAGGAGCATGTGGGAAAAACAAAGGCAAAGACGTACACTGTATACTCAGATACTGACAAGTACAACTTTACCAACTACATGATCACAAAAGCACCAAAAGCAGTTGCACCCGTAGCAAGGAGGTACAACATTCATCCCAGAACTGCCAAGCGATGGTGGGGTAAATACCAAGAAGACCCTGATGGTTTTTTCGAAACTAAGCGTCGTGGTGGTTGGGCTAAAACTCTCGGTGATGATCATAAACAACATCTGACCCACTTACTTGATGAGAACCTTCTACAGTTGTTGAGGAAGCTATGGAAAGTGTTACAAAACATTTCGAAGGGTTGGAAATCTCAAAAATAACAGTGTACAATTTTATACGGAAAGATTGTCAATTTACCTTCAAGAAAGCTCAGTTTCATTCAGTCAAAAGAAATGATGATGAAACAATCTAGAAGCGGCATGAGTGGGTGATACAATGGAGGAATACAGATATGGACTATCTTAAAAACTACGTGTTTATCGATGAATCTGGATTCCATATAAATATGAAAAGGTCTAACGCTTGGGCTCCAAAGGGAATTACACCGGTTATTAAAGTACCAAAGACAAAGGCGAAATCACACACTATCATCGGCGCCATATCGATACATGGCGTTGTCAGCATTGAAGTGAAGAAGCCAAATAAGCCGCAAGTTGGTAAAAAACGAATAATTGGAAATGTGAAGAACAAACCAAAACTAACGGGAACAACGACTGATCATTTTATGAAATTTCTGGAAAATAGATGGACGAATTGGATAAGTTTTCTTACATGAAAAGCAGATATTTGATTATGGATAATGCGCCTATCCATAAGAAGAATACCATTGATGAGTATATCAATAAGAGGGGTTATAGATGTGTTTACTTGCCGCCTTATTCACCAGAATTGAACCGTATTGAGCAGTTTTGGTCGGT
Organism: Saksenaea oblongispora B3353; assembly: GCA_000697495.1. Lineage (NCBI taxonomy): Eukaryota > Fungi > Mucoromycota > Mucoromycetes > Mucorales > Saksenaeaceae > Saksenaea > Saksenaea oblongispora. The sequence continues at coordinate 46,912 of JNEV01001269.1, forward strand.
TGCTAAAAGCAAGTTGAAACAAAATGTCCTGCTGGAAGAAGAGATACTAGATGATAGGATAGCTGAAGCCTGCAGGCAAATAACTCCTGCTGACCTCTATGGATTTATCAAACATTCTGCATCCCGCTTCAATGATTGCATCAATAAAAATCCAATGTAACAGCCTTTTTATAACTATAAGGGAAAGTAAAAAATTGACTAGTAAACGTGGAGACTGACAAGTACAAAGTGGAAACGGACAAGTTGAAAGGGAAAACAGACATCTGGTGTCAGATCGAAGTCAACTGGACTCGCATAGGAACGAAAGAAAAAAGAGATAAAATCCTTCGCTTCAACTGGTGATACATTCACTCTTGATGGTGGGAGGGGAACCCGCAACCTCCGACTCTGTTCCGGCAACTGGCTGAACTTTCCTAGACGCATCTTACATCAATAAATAGTAGTCTGTTTTAAGTCGTATGATTATGTAATACGAATCTGTACAAATGTGATACGTTATGCATAGAAAACGTGGTTTGAAGATGGCAGATTTTGTCACAATTTTTTGTTGGTAGACATTATTGTACGTTTTTACGAGTCCTCATCTGTATAGTACATTTATGATAACGTCCTTACCTGTATACGGAGCCTTTGAAAGATACCTATCCTGGCCAGGATTGAATGTATTGGGCGATTTCGAACATGCACGTGATAATTAAATGAGACGCAAAAATCTACTTCCTTTTTCTTCGCACTGCTACCCTTAACTACAATGACGACCTCCTCTTCATCAGCTATGTCATACACAACGCAAGTGCGATTCTGTCGTGCATTAGCTGTTGTTCGTACACTCCCCGATTATGGCAGTGTCCAGCCAACAGCAACCGAAAAACTTAACCTTTACGGACTATACAAGCAGGCAACCAAAGGTGATTGTACCGCAGCAAGACCTTCATCACGAGAAGTAGTACCCTATGCCAAATGGTATATTTGAAATATTTATTGAATATACTGAATATGCGTTCTAGGAAAGCTTGGGAACGTCTACGAGGTCTCAATCCTATTGAAGCTCAAACCTATTATATCAATACCTTGACTGAGTTGCTTGTTGAAGTAAAAATTGCGCTGATCATGCGGTTGGTTGGCAACTAATCCGTTTCTTAGTTTTTAAAAAGATACCCACAAAACGAACATGCAGAATCCTTAGCACAATCGTTACGATATTTACAGATGGAGGACCTTCCAAAACCAGAAGACCAAGGCAAGTGCAAGGAATTGTGGAGAAACAAAAAGAATTCTCACGTGTAAAAACGTTTTGTGTATTACAGACATGAAGCAAGAAGAATATCCGTTAGGGCATATCCAACCAAATGAACTGAACGAATATCTGGCCAACATCAGCTCTCCATCGACACCACGTACCTTTGATTTTCCTCAACAGAATCGACCATCCTATACTCATAGTCCACCGTTGACTACGACTACCACTGCAAGTACTTATCGTGACTACCCCGCAACACCTGAGCTATATCCAGTTCATCAGAAATACGGAAAAAACAATGTACATCCCATAGATTTCCTGCCTGAGCAGCATCATGCACCGTCCGACACAGATACCCTCGATCGAGAGGTGGCCGCTGCTACCTCCTCGCTGGCTCTACTTTCACCGAACCATCATCCCTATGTGCCGACTGAAGACCGTCGTAGTAGTAAACACATGAGTAGCGCATCCGAGCGAGCATTGGAAAGTTTACAGACGGAAGTAACAGCGTTATCCGAGCAAATTGACATTATGAGGCGCAGGATAAGCGAAAAAGAAGATCGTAAACGACTACTCAAATGGTCAGGGATACGGCTTACCAAAGCCATTGTAAAACATACGCTGATCAATAGCGTAATACTTGGACTGGTCTTCCTTGTGTTGTGGAGGAAAAAATCACCAATTGCTTATGCTATTATATCCTACGTTGGTCCACATTTAAAAGAAATTGTGCAGTACCTAAACGAACGTGTTGTGTTTTGGAAAGCAATCGTATAATTATCAAAATATAGCTATTGATATCATCGAAGCCGTCCCGTCCAGTGAGCCTTTCCCAAAGTAAGCAGCTATGTTCCTAAATCAACGTAATCGTAAACTTGTATATGAAGCGGTGCAGCTTTCTGAAGTCAGTGACTCGTTTTTCTTTTAAGTGGACTTCCATTGCAATGAGACATCCTGCTTTCTTCACAGTAAAATGACTTCAGTTATACATACCAATCACAATGGTCGTTTAAACCTTGTCCCCGTAAAAGACGTTCATCCTATGCTAAGAAACTTTGATTGCGAAGTAATTGTAATTCAGAAAGGTAATTTCGACAAAGTAGCGAAACCATTACCTGACAATTATACGAGAAAAGATTCAGAACCACAGATTACGCGAGGAGGAGAAACAATATTTCGATTTCTTGTTGCAGACAAAACAGCATCCATTTTACTGAATGTATGGGGCTCACCAGGACAATGTTTGAAGAGTGGTGATATTTTACGAATTTCCGGACTGTAAGCCATACATTTCCTGCAACTGAAGTTGATACATTTCATTCAGGGACGGTAAAGTGCGACTAGGGCAGTTACAAATGTCATTGAGCAAAGGCGGAAAACTGAGACGCATAGGTCAAGATACATTCCCCTTCGTAGAGAAGCCTAATTTGTCTGAGAAGATTGATACATCAACTGGTCCATCTTCTACTGTTATACAAAATGTAGCTCGTCGCCCTCAAAGTTTAGTCTCTCATAATTTTCAATCACAATCAGCACCACCAACACCACAACAACAGCAACAACAACAATCATTGCAGCAGCCACCACAACAGCAACAAATCCAGCAACCTCAATCATCGCAACAATCACAACCACAGCGGCCTCCCTCCATGCGGCAGTCACCCCGTGGATGGGGGCGCGGAGGAGGTGCGCGTGGTAATGGATTTCGTCGCGGCAAACACAGCGGTTTGGCACCCATGTAATATGTGCTGCTGAGAATTCTTCAGAAAGTGTGTATGATAAAGATTCGATGTGGTCAGATCATGGTTGTTGTCCTATCACCCTGCAAGAATAGTTGTTCAAAAGAAGATAGCAGACCTGCGCTGCTTATGTAGCCCTAAGGTTCCAATATTCCTCTTTCACTGGTCGCTGCTCTCACTATCCTTCCTTTGACGAAGCAGATGAACAGACTACTACCTATGCGATCCATTTTCCTTAACAAAAATGCCAACTCCCGACATGCTCTCTCCGATTACCCAGAATGTTTTTTGTGTTGCTCTCAGCTGCTATGAACTTGTACAGTACTATTAAAGGGAACGATAATGATTTTGTCATATGTTGATATACAAAAGATTCGTTGATTTACTGTCCAACAAAATGGGCAATGTGGTCGACGTGTGCGTCCTCGAAATAATGCTGTAGACAAAACTCGTGGCATATTTCTCGATATTGTCACTGCACTTAATAGTGCCGCCCCCATTTTTTGCTCTGCAGCAAAAAGTCTACATCGCATGTTTGGCTCTTCTGACTACAATATTCTGATTTATGTGGATACCAGCCCAGAACTCTTCTCCACAAATCGAAACCTTGGGGGTTTATTCTTGGATGCCGTTTGGCGACATCTGTCCTCTATATTGTCTCGCTCTTCAACAGACGAGTACTGAAAGGACCGTATAATTTGTTAATCTCCAGGACTCGTGTAGAGATCCCTGGAGGGGCGCCTCCCATGTTGATTATCATTTCAACTGTCGCATGGACGCGCAAAGATCGCTGCAGTGATTTAATTCTAGGATTAATATCATATTTGCTTTATTCCCATGCACGCACGGATACATTTATTGAGTTAGCATGGATCGTGTACTTGAGCTTTGCGATTGCTCAAGCATGACAAACTTTTGCGCCAACCGAACTACCGCATCCCGAAAGCTAATCAGCTGTGATATAGTAGCAGCAAACTCCTTAACATCGTGTGCTTCACGTGGCACCTCTAGCCAGCAATATCTTTTTCGTGCCCAGAAACCTTCGAATTTGACGATTGTCTCAAAGTCGATCTCAGTTCCTAACACAGAAAGTGTTACACTCAGAATGAGCCTGTCAAGTTAGTGATAGTGTACCCCGACTAAGGATGACAAACGCCTGGGAAGGAGATCCTCCTAACTTGTGCTCGAATTCATTACCGTATTCGATTGCTTTCTTATAGACTAGTAGCGGGATAAGGTCGTAGTAGTTGTATTCGTAAAGAAGAACGTTCTCCGACACTATCGTAGAGTCTGTCTGTATTTATTATTATTGGATATCATTAAACTAAACACAGACTCGTAAAGATGTGTCCGATTGAGGTATAGACACATCATGTAGCATTACGGCTACACCATCCCACTTGGTCATACCCGTTTCAATGCACTGTACTTCAATCCTGGAGAACGTACTACATAGTTACTATCGAAGGTGATAGAGGTTAGACGTACCAGCTTATTGTTAAAACGTCTGTATAGGGTAAAACTAGCTGGTTAATCATCGGTATTATCGTCCACGCAGCACAAGTCCTCTCTCCCATGGTCCAACGGAGAGGGTTTGTCCGGGCGCTCAGCAAGGCAACACTGAAGATTATAATCAGTCGGATTATTAACATTTTCCCCTGTTAAGCCTACAAGTGTCTTAGTATGCCTTCCGCAGTACAGAGATCCTTTTCGTTAACAGCTCGAAAATTGGGAGGATACTCAATGCAGGTTCGAAGTGTAATATCTAGATCCACTGATGATGTGGTCGCCTGTTTCACCGCATCAATGAGTTTTCTGTATAAAACACTCGCGTCGAAAACAGACGAGTTCAATAAATCATTCAGCTCGTTATATTGGGACTTCTTCATACTTCTTCGTCAATGCACGAACAGAGTTACACTCAAGCTCAAGGATTTCTAAGTGTCCAACTCTACTTGTATATCGATACATAAAGTAACCTGTATGTAGGTAATACACATATCGGTTGTCTGGCAGCGTCTTAGTATGGTTGATGATTTCACCAACTGTAATTTCCACCTGTGGCACTGGAATAGACGAGGAGGATGTGGATATTGCAGATCCACCGTACTGAATCTATATGATATGCATTTGAACAATTATCATAAACCAAATATGGCCTTTCGGTCCGCAAAACCAACCTCTTTCGATAGGTGTTCAACGTCGGTGCATGCGTCGTCATTGATTCTCTCTCGTAGCCTCATCAGCCTGGTCTCCACAATATTATCTGAGCCTCGAGTATCCCAGACATTTTTTTATAGAAGGATAATCATTTGTCACCACGAGACTGGGAAAACATCAGACGTTAGGTGTAATAACATAAAAGCGTACCCGGAATTTCCGGAGGTTTGCTTTTGCTCGTGCCATGATGTACAATGGTTTAATTTTTTTTTTTGGACAGTTCTTTCAACAGTGCCTTGAATTCACGATTTGTGTCTTCTTTTGACACCCTTCGGAGATCAGCAAATGCGCAGTAGTCAAGCGCTTTATTTAACATGAGCTGTTGGATGACCCATCCAGTATGTTCATAATTTTTGGGCAAACTTACACTGGGACGTTTTGATCGGGTAGCCATGATAAAAGCGATAAAGGAATACAAGGATAGAGGCAAGGCATTCAAGAGAGAAAGACGCACATATGAGTGTCCTATGCGCAGTCGGATTCCCACTTAAATTCTTCGCCCCGTGAAGCTGAGGAAACTTGTTTATCGTAATATTAAATGACTTCACTGATATATTAATCACAATGGTCGTTTAACCGTTGTCCCCATAAATGGTGCTCACTCTATGCTGAGGAACTTTGATTGTGAAGACATTGTAATTCATAAAGTCCAATAAAGTGTGGAAATCATTGCCGGACGATTTCCAAAAGACAGAAGGAAGTAGTATAATGACAGATCTATGAGTGTAACGTCATGATTACGTCCTGGACCGACGTTCCAAACTCGGTAAAACAAAATGATAAAAAGGTATTTACCGCGCAGATAGTGTGACTTATATATATTGCCGCAATGGTCCAGAAGTAAACTCGTGCTCCATAATGGACACAACTATAAAATGGAAGATATGGCTATAACAGCGATGTTTTCTGCGGAACAAAAAAGGTAGATATTCATCTATCCTGTTCCATTGAAAGGCAAGATATACGCATTGACGGCTAGTCATAAATCCAACCCATGCTTTCGAAAGTCTGCACTAGGACCATGACTAGAGAGAAGCGCCTGTGCTCTACATATTAAATTTCACGCGCAAATGATCGACTGTTTATTCTCCTGCTTCGTGTCTGATTTTCATCTTTTATTCTCACCATTTGGCTTGGATGGCGCAAATACATACATAATTTAAAGAGTATTTTGTACTGTTAATATGTTTGCGATTCATTGTGAAGAGAAAGGGAGAAGGCAGAATAAAATCATCCAATTTGTATCTATCAGAGATACTTATCCGCATGAACACGTTTAATATGCCGACATCAGATTGTGCGACCTCTCACAGTTGAGAGTTCGTTTTTGACCACTGTATACAGGTAGGTGTCTTTTGGCATTAAAAAAATACCTTCCTGCTGTGATTATTCTTTTACAGCTGTAGATGTAAATCTGCTCAAAGTGGTCCTGCAACAACATTTCGCAGCCCATATTTCCCAAAGAAAACATAACTCAATGTCATGCTCAGTACCGCGAGATCTTCCCTCACTTTTTCCTGCAGACATTCCAAGCAGACCATATTTTGGAAGTTTGACGATTAATTATGGAAAGTAGGTTCCTGGTGGATTATTTCTCTGGAAGTAATTTGAACCCACTTTTAACTCGACGCAAAAAGTACTACTTCCAGCGCAGAAATTATATGCGTCGTCCCACAAAATGTTTTAGCCAACCATGCAAGGACATCAATGAGTATCCGTGCTCCACAGTACTTTTCAATCTGCTATCTCCTCGACCCATCTCAGGAACACATCCGGAAAGACCGTCAAATCGCAGTTTTGGGAAACTGAATCGAACACACTCGATCCCTCTGGTTTAAAATAATAGATCTCTTATGTAAGCTTGGTATCAAGATCAATTACTGGGTTGATTTAAAGTTAAGCCAAGTATGTGGTGGCACCCCATCACATGGATATTGTTTATTATTTACTTGATGGTACAGGAGACAAACTCAATGTTGGTAAAAAGCCACGAAGGTGTGCTTCTCCTGGTCTATCTTGGTTTGGTCGCTTTCGACATATGCCTTTATTTATTTTTTAGCTGAGACAATTATTTCTTATACATCATGCGTCTTTAATCTTATTGGCGTAATCTCTGTAGTATTGCATGATAGCCTCCGGTTTGGGATGAAGTTTCCCGGTTATTCCACCATTACATCTCTTCTCGATAACACTTTTGTTTCTGCAAGATATGTTTACCGCCGGAACGCAGTTTTTAAATCGGATATACAAAGACACGTGGATAGCATGAGTAGATGCCCGAAAACTTCAAACCTGTCAAACGCATGTTGGCTTCCAAAAGGTGGGTCGACTAGGTCCAGGGCAAGGATGTAGCTAATGATCTGGTCTCTACGCGTTGAAGCATCTTGACTGATTAGCACAACATCTTTTTCCTTTGTTGTCTGGATTTAATTAAAATGAATACTGCGTCGATTTATAATAGCAACATCAGCCTTTCGTCATTTTTGTCTTGGTGAGGGTTCATTCTGTTTGTGTAGGCTAGTTGCCCTTTGTCGACTCCAACTGTAGGCATTGGAATAAATTACACTAAAAACTGTAGTGGACTAAGCCGTTTGACTAATAACAAAGAGCTGGCGTTTTTCTAGGTTACATTAGCAAAGCCAACCAGTGGGACATTGACTTCTCCCGTCGGATGAAATATTTTCCTCGGACAAGATTAATGCAGCGCAAAAAAAAAAAAAAAAAATTCTTTACTTTTTTCAATTACTTCATCATGGTACACAGTTCACATGCGTGTCATTAGCTTTCTCATTTCCTCTGTGATAGGCTGGAAACAGCATTACGGCTACCGTACAGCCAGGAACAGAAACAACAAAAACAACAGGAGCAAGCAAAGTGCTTAAGCCGCAGTCAAAACGCATCACAAGGTCGCAAACCAGAAAACATATTGAATCCCTTTCACAAGACGTACATGAAGAAGAAAATAGCAATGAGATGTCCGTTGTAGTGGAGGAATCGGTTGCGGTTGCTGTTCGCGAGTCAAGCGGCGCGGGCTCGAGCAAGATGGCTAGAAAGGAAACGACGCGTTCCAGAAAAGCAAAAAATACCAAGGATCAGAGCGAGGCTGGACCATCCTCAAAAAATACGAGCACCACAAAACGTAAAAAAAAAATAGCTGATAACGCAGATCCTGAACCTGTTAACAAGAAACACGTCTCAGCCAGGAACCAGGAAGAGGAAGAAAATAACGAGGAAATGCTTGAGGAATCGGAAGAAATTTCACCTGTAACGTGAAACTGCATGAATATCTACTTCAAAATGTTTGCTTCTAATTTTTTTATGCAGAAAATGCTAGGCCGAATTAAACGAGCGCACAAGCAACGAATGTATGTCATTGCCAGAGAACGCAGTGGTCAGCACAGTGAACGTTTCGATGGTAAATTTATCACATCCTCTTCATTTTCGCACTAACTTCATGTTTTATGTAGTTTTGGGAAGCACAGCAAATGTAAGTGGGGAAGTTTAAATAATACGCTGACTTGTACACCATAGTTTTATTCTGTCCACATTGGACGAAAAATGAGTTGCAACTGCATGGACTATAACATACGTCGTACCCACTGCAAACATATCATCATGATTCTGTTGAAAGTGTTTCATCTTCGGCCATCTGCAAAGGCTTTCAAACAACTTACGCTTAAAACGGAGGTATGTCCATGTACAATCAAACATGATAGGGTGCTCAGGGTCCGATACTGTAGGATCTTGAAGCAATGTACACATCATGCGCCCCTGATCCAAGCGTTTTGGTAAAAAGAGAAAGAATAACAATCAGTTTGCTGTTATTTACACGTGCTATGCAGGCTGACGAGCAACTACAAAGCCGAATCAATACAAAGCTGTACGGCACCGATGTAACTCCGATGGATGAGAATGTGGAAAGGTAAATCAAAAAGGTCAAGCATTGTGATATTCATTGTTGTATTCTTTGGAAAAGACGTCCATTGGACACTTCTGATTGTCCAATTTGTTTCGAAGAATTCGAGGAGGAAGAAATTGATACCATTCTATTCTGCAAAACCTGTCGCAATAATGTTCACCAGGTAGGCATTGGGATGTAGCTATTCTAATTTGACGTCTACGCAGATGTGTTTCGATGCTTGGATGGCCTCTCACGGTTCCAATGTGACCTGTGTGTATTGCCGTTCGCCTTGGGAATCAAAAAAGAAGGGGAAGGGTCTTCACAGTATTCCAAAAGGGCCAGAAGGCTATCTGAATTTTTCGGAGGAAGCCGGCGTATCACTGAAAAGAGGTAAAACAAACAAGGAAATCGGATGTGTCTCATTATTCATCTGAACAGATACCTCTGAGTACCGAAAATAAGAGAATGATCGTTCAACCAAAAACCAAGCAACGTTTAACACTTTGAATAAAGACATATGCTGATGAAATAGTACTTAAAACATGGTTATTGACAATTCATCGAAAACATGGGTTGTCAAAATGCGTGTTGTACTTGTGTTTTGCGTGTGACTTTGCGCTGATTGAATAGAAGCTTTGCGCTGACCAATAGAACGAGTTTGCGTTGGCTAAAAATGAAACCATTATAGGATCGGCTTCCTCCGGGTCGCTTTCTCTCTTCGTGTTATGTATGATAAACGACCATAGTTACCAGCAGAAGACAAACATTTATATGGCGATGTTAATTTGTTTACATTGAGGTGATTGAGGATAAAGTTGTGGAAATGTCCCGTCCTCTGATATGAAAAATAAGCACCTCATTTGATATCTTCCACCTGAGAGATTTTGCATTTTCCGGCGGAAAATAAAGGTACTATTGATGAAGTAGTAATATTCATTAGAGATACACACCAGAACAAACAGAAAAAATCATTTGCTGCAGTTATCGATTAAGGAAGAGGGAGAAAAGAAGCAACACTGGTTGGTAGTTTAAGCACTTGAACTGCTCAGCATTATTTTGAAGCATATAACGAGAACGTAGAAAGAAGTCTTTCTGCAAACAGATGAAAATTTCGCACTCGGTAAGCAGCAAGTTAAACAGTGCTCATTGTCTGTTGCTTTTGGGCTACGTTGTAAATAACCAAGCTAAATGACCTTTTATTGTTCTGTTGATATTGACTTTTATACAGTGGCGGTTATTGATTCTATGTAATGATCTATAAGCCCTTATATGGAGCCGCAATAAAGATCTGCTTGTAGCAGTACATGACAACGTATCAGTTATGTGATAATACTTTGTTTATGTGTATGATCATTGTTTATCCGTGATTGTCACGGTGTGGGTCTACTATTAAATACAGCAGCATAGACAACGATAAAATTTACACTGCACTAAAAATGACGTTTTCATTTACGATTTCATAAAACCAAATGGGATATCGGATATGACATTAAGCTGCGTAAACTTTGCTCTCGGTATTAATACGAATGTCAAGATAGTTCATTATATAACCAAATAATGTCATATACACGAGCAATGCAAATGAATGTTTAAGGGCGTATAAGGCCTTAGCTATAGTACTAGATTGTATACTTACGGAGATGATCCGTAACTCTGAATGCCACATGTAGCAGTAATGTGCTACACTGATACCTTTTATAAATCTTTCGAAACGTAGACCCTTTCGATTAAGCCTTTCCCTTCAGTAAAAGAGAGCGTTGATCAATTGGTTGTATAATCGATACTGTTAATTCCCGCGTCATAGGTATTGTTGTCTCAAAGAATCAATTCAATGAGACTGTTGCCAAAGTTTATCGACCTCTCTTTCTTCTATTTTGCATTTTTCCAGCGCTAGGATGGAGGGAAACAGCTTCGAACTTCATACAATCATTTGGTCATTGTTCATGATGACTCTGAGCGTACATACTGCAAGTATGTATATCATGAAAAAAAAAGAAAAGAAGGCAGCGGATATGGAACTGCAGCACAAGGTGACACAACAAGAAAAGGTTGAAAAAGGTAAGCCGTTTATTTATGTGAAGTTATGATATTTGACAGAGCAATGCGACAGCACGTGAACTTACGTGTACCGCCTGTGGCCAGGCTGGCCATCGTGATCGTCGATCTTACCAATGTCCTCAAAGAGGAACGAAGGGTAGCAATATTTTTACTTTGGTATTATCTGTTGAATAAACTTGTTGTGGTAGTTGGTATTAGGCGAAAAAACCAATCAGAACCACAATTGGAGAGCTCAAAGATGGCGAAGGAACGTGGCCGGCTAAGCAAGAGGATCAGTACGATGAATACTGGGTTTGTTCCAAAACCTTGCCCGGGCTGTGGGTCTATGGACCACAGAAGTACGAGATCAAAGATGTGCACCGCGCACACCAAGTCAACAGATGAGCTTTTGGAGCAAGCTCTTGGGAAAAATCGGGAAATCTACACCCGTAAATGCACCTTTGATGCAATCGTTCGGGAAGAATATCGTGAAAAAACTCGATCATGTGTCCGAGAGCTTTCCACGCATTTGAGACTCGTTGTGACGCGGACGCAACTGTTTATTAATCAGTATATCATTGAACATGATGATATCCCTCCAATCGTTACGCAAAACTTTTTTTATTCAATTATGCAGCTTGTGCTTGGAAGATCGATAACAACTACAAACGATAAGATGCCACCAGGCCTCAAAGAATACTGGGAGCAGTTTATAGAAAACATCCTGTCTTGCAAAACCCTCCACACACCCAGCTGAGAGCCTCCGATGTGCTAACAGAAGCCTGTATCCTGCTTGGTACTGCGTACACGAACAACATAGTAGAAAATTTCCAGTCAAGAGTTTGCAACTTTGTGCAACACAAGCTTTCCATCTGGTTCCCAGTAAGAACTGTTTTGATGTAGACAGTTCTTTTTCTTACTATTAATTTAGACCCTCAACAAAGGGAAGGCTGGAGATATCGCTTTGCATTACGCTTTTGAGCGTATTGGAGGGGGCAGTCCAGAGTGGCCGGCTTCGGTGGAACCGACACTACCTTTGGTAGCTCTTACCGATAGTCTATGTGAAGACCTAGAATCCCTCGTACCAAGTCCAGCCACACAAGAGGCCATTTCTGCATCTCCAGGTTCCTACTTGCCGGTGTTGAAATACATTTTATCCTGCTACGAAGAAGAGCATCGTGTAACGGCGGAAAAAGAACAGCAAACCAAGAATACAACCCTGCCTCGCCTCTTCTCCATTTCTCCATCGCCAAATACAAAATGGAGGTTTGTATCTATAAATGCCGAACTTCTGTCCAGTTTGGCAGACCTAAGGAAACCATCAAAACCG